>UCOJ01000635.1:0-78880 GCA_900474305.1 Cecidostiba fungosa
TTGTAATATTCTTTAATACCTACTACTCACGTGCCGAAACTGCCTAATATCCATATTTAGACTTTTAAGTTTATTTAAATCATTAATGATTATTAAGGTGTAAAGTAGGGGCGCTGCTAAAAAATCAGACTACTAACATAAAGGTGGAGCACTCTTAACGTTTATTTGAAACATACTTTGCGTTATATGGGTATGTATTCCGTTATTGTCTCGAGATGAATCTGAAATGAACAACAGAAAAGAAGGTATTGGACTGTTCAAAATAAAAATTTAAAGCTTATGCTATATTAAGCAAGCATTTTTATTACTTCTTCGAGCACAGAGCATATTATAGAGATATGTCACCATATACCAAAGCTGCATTTTGATGAGCCTATACTTTAACATCTCATACTGTAACTGCATAGATGTATCTAAATACAAAACTAAAGCTCTTCTGAAGGCTCCTCCACCAAAATCCTGAACACTAGTCGCAGAGTCGTACGAAATGTACAAATTTTATATAATATAAAGAGTGATAAATCGCCTACACAGATTAGTACACAGCAGAGCAGTCTGCACTCTTTGTACCCCATAGCTTATTTTTCCACGTTTACGATGCCTCTCAATAAGACATTCACAAAAAAAAATAATAATCCCAGAAAATGAAGATGTTCACCGAAAAATGTTTCTAACACAGCGCACGCGCGTCGGCCTCTTTGATATAATAATATAGCCTCAGATGGGGCTACCGAGTACGAAAGAAAGGTCCATTACTTGAAAGCTCTCACAGAAGAAAATGTCACTTTTAAGGCTATTAGTAAATCCATTGAATATCTGCCGAGGCATCTTCGTATCGTATCTATATGTGTGTATTATACTCCTCATTCCAGGCGAGTCACGCGTCGACTCGGGGGTGCATTTTCCCACCGTCCCACATCCTCACCTAATATACAGAAAAATACGAGATATATATATACGCTTCGTAGAAAATGATTGACCGGTCCGCGTTAAAAGTCAATCGATTAGCATCATCTTATTAGGCGCGAAGAATGGCGTAGAGTGAAAGAGATGAGGACTCGTCGTTTAGTTTGCGCTCGCGCACGCGTGCTCTCGGCTCTTGGATATATACATACATACATATAGGGGAAGGGAGACTCTCGGGGCTAATTCAACGTTAAATACACTCTAAATCTCTGTCAGCGCTTTATAATATGAGCTGCTCGGCTCATGACTCTGCTGGCTGACTCCTCTATACACACGCGCACAAAGGAGAGCTGCTGCTGCTGCTGCTGCGTAAGTTGAGTATATATAGGTATATATAATGTGTATACATATAACGAGCGAGAGTCCTTTTGCGGATCGCGCGCGCACTCGAGGGGAGCCACTCGAGCGTGAAACGCCCAGCTAAACGGCACTCGCTCGCCCAAATATGAAGCTTCCCTCTTCTCTCGGTGTCTGCAGTGTGCGTGTGTGTGTATAAGCGTATAAAAAGAGCATAATGGAGGCTACAGTTAGATAGGTGTACATAATGAGGTTAACGCGCGCGCGCGCGCGCGTAGCGAGTAGGAGAGTCCCATTCCTGAATGCATCTGCCCCATTATGCTCGTCGAGAGAAAGAGAGAACTACTCCCGAGACCATTAATCCTCGCTAAACGACAGCCATTTTGTACCTAAACTGGATTGCCAACTCACTAACTGCTCTCTTCGCCGGAGAGGATGGGACGCGCTATACTATTACGGAGAAAGAGAGAGAGAGAGAGAGAGAGAACGCTTTAATAGACTGCTGCTTCTGCTGCTGCAGCTCACCTATTTATTCCCACTTATGTGGCAACGGATGCAAAACTCTCTCGCAGCTTTTTCACCCTTCGTCTAACTCTCGTGGCCTGCGAGCTCTCATCCCTATCTGTATATCTATATGTTATACTACCGAGCTTTTTCGCACGCTTTCCCCGCGGCTTGTATAGTTCTCGAGTTCTCTCTCTATTTTTCTCACTGCGAAGAAAAAAAGAGACACGAGAGAGTTACGAGTGTACAAACATTAGGACTTCTTTCGGCTCTGACGAGGGATAGTACGATTTTTGAAACGTCGGTGTGTACACATAAAATAATTGCACACCGACCGACCGTTTGCATGACAATGACAATGAGTCGATTCGGTTCTGTGGATGGTATTTCGTGTTTTGCAGACCTGCCTGTTTTCAATGAGTTATTATTATTGTACGAGTCGGTCTTTTTAACTGTTTTTTTTGGGTATACATAATTATAGTATAGGACCTAAGCCTCGATTTTTTGCTTATTACTGCGCTAAGGAGAATTGTTTAGTTGTACTGGAGAACTTGAAACAAAATTATAGTTTTCACTTGTCCATGATTTGGTCTAAAACAATTTAATAAAATTATGTAATATATAGAGTATATTAAGGAATATTTGTACAGTGGTAAAACTGCACACTTTGAATATCTTTGAATAAAACCCTAGTTTATAATTATGTAAAAAATAGTAGGTATATATTTTATATGAAAGGAGTAATGTAAAACCAAAATTTCATGGCTGCAAGATTGCCTACGTAATTTTTACACACAGATTAAGTGGTGTGATTTTCAAGGTCCTTTTTTAATTTATAATTTGATCTGCAATTGCGTTAATAATTAATTTAATTATTTATTCTCGCACACCATGTATGTGAAAGGTAAGTTCAATTACGAGCATTTTTAGAGTAAGCAAGCCTCAATCAATAAAAAAATTGATGTAGTTATAATAAGTCGAAGGACAAAACTCCATTTGAAGCAAAAAACTTAGCATTTTCAAATTTGCCTTTTTTTTAATCTCACACGTAAAAAACACCAAAAAATCGCTTTTCTCTCCCCCACAATAACGAGATAATCAAATATTTCACCTGTAAACAGAAAATATTCCAGGAAAAAAGGCGCAAAATTCTATACACATCAATCCTAAATTAATCCAGTCAACGACGGTAAAGTATTATTAGCTTACAGCAGGAATCATCATTGTTTAGCCAGCGCGTAGCTAGAAGCCAAACAATATCCGACAAGTTGCAGCTATAGCTCCAAAGACCCAGTGACCAGTTTCACGAGAAGCTCCATAAGCTAATCGCGTGGGCGTCAACCCAGTAGTCTACTGCATTGTCAGTAAGTAGTATACAGCTACGTCGTCCGGCTTATTATTCGCAAAGAAGAGAAGAAGAAGAAGCGACGCGCGAATATCACCCCCTGCCTGTACAGGCACTCAATTCCCTATATATACAACATAACGAGATCTCTCTGCGCCGAAGCTGTAAGCGGATGAAAATCGATAATCTGGCCGATCTTTTTCTCCTCCTCCCACCGACGACGACCTGTCGTCATTTTGCCTACCTCTCTATAGGGACACTGATCCGATTATACTATATGGCAAAATGGCGTTATACACTGTACTCTACTGGGGTATATGGAAGTTCGCTGCGCGTGTTTTCACGCTGCACTGCAGTATAGGGCTGATGCTTTTTATCGAGGGGCTCTTGTGTACATCACGTCTCTCTTTGCACTGTGTGTATGTATGTATATAAAGCGAATGAGAGGCTCGCGTGCCTTCCTCTAATTTCAAGCCTCGTATGAGACAGCGCTATAAACAATCAATTTCTTTGGCCTTTTCAGCTGTCCGGCGCTGACGTTAACGAAGAAATGTTTTTTCCTGCGCGCCGCGCGCTCTCGAGAACTGTGCTGCGCCGAGATGCATAAATTTCCAGCTGATTTGCGATTTACGTGCAAAACGCCTGCTAATACGCGACTGTTTTTTTACAAAGCTCGTCGTAATTCGAATTAACACAATAAAAACGTCGCGAATGATAATCGTCATCGTATAATTAAACATTTCGAACAATAAAGGCGTCTCGCTCTCAAGAAACATTCCTACTCGACACGACACAATAGCGCGTATGATTTCCACATATATTGACTTGTAAATCCGCGCTGAAGCGCTGGCAATCAGGTTCGATAAGCGAAAACACGTCGAGGCGAATAAAACTCTCTCCGCAACGGCTGTAGCGCTCGTCTTTGTGTGAAATCCTCCGTCAGCCATCAAAGACACCCCCCCTCCCCTCATCCGCAGTACACTTCAAGGTGGTGAGATGAAGTCGCTGAATGGCGCGATCATTATAAATCGAATTTGCGCCGGAGCATCAGCAGCAGCAGCAGACTCCGTCGGATATTAATAATCCCCCTTGATAGTCAGTATATAGTCGGCTGTCCCCCCCCCGTTCACATCATCAGTATACACAGTGGAGAGAACTCTAGCACCGGCGCGCCCTCTAGCGCGCTATCAATTCAAGCGGACAACGAGGCCGTCGTTCCCAATAGAGAGAAGGAGCGCGAGAGAGAGAGAGGTGCAGGATTGCCAATCAATTCGCGCGCATCGTGCCCGGGAATTAGACAATTAGGAGTCGTCACGTTCCCCCGAGTCCCATCCGGCAACGTTATCCCCCTCTCCCGGTGCTGCCCCCTACTCTTCGAAGCAACTCGGTAGGTCGGTCGCTCGAGTCATTGGTGGCGCGTCGAGCGGTAGGCGTGTCGCTCGGCACGCCCGGCATTGGCGCAGCGCCGCGTTTGCGGGGGCGGGCAGATGCGCTCTTTCTCTTTCTCTCTCTCTTTCTCTCCCCCTGTCTATCTCTGTCCTTGTTCTGTTGCGCGAGTCCCTGGCGCGACGCCGCGAGAGCCGGTAATCAGTGCCGTTTCCGAGCCAGATCGCGCGGACGCCGCTCCGCCGCCGTGTTACCCGCATCGCGTTTTATAATACAAATACAGTATATCGCGCGGCATCCGATGTAACTGCACGGTGTGTCTGTGCACAGTCGCGCGTAGTCTTGTTGTCATCGTACTTGTTTCTCGCGGATCGATTTGCTCTGCGAGTGAACTCATCCGACGTGTGCTGTGTGCAGTATAGACACTCGCTGCGAGTATAGCAGACGACGCTGCCTGCTACAGTAGACACGAGAAAGAGCAGACGGCGGTGCAGTGATGCGCGCTCGCGATGAGTGATTCGCCGGGTACGCCGCGACGCAGACGAAGACGACGACGACCCTCACCTTCGATCCGCGTCTAATTTTACGATGGTGCCTTGTGGACGAGAATAGCCGCTGTGCAGTGTGTTGTTACGATAGATTAAACGAGTAATATAATATAATACGAGAACTGCTGACTCGGCGACGATGGCGGGAGCCGGCGGGTCCTAGTGCATCAGCCATCAGTAGCCCATCAGTTTAGCTCAGCAGCAGCAGATGAGCAGCGAGGCTGCAGCGATGCAGGAGGCCGGAAGCACCGCCAGCACTAACAACAACAACAATAACAGCAGCAGCAACAACAACAACAACAACCAGGACAACGATGTGGTGGAGGGCTCGTCGCCGTTGCCGCAGCCGCCGGCGAGCTCGAAGCCGGCGCGCAGCGGTAAGATCAGCTTCAGCGTCGACGCGCTGCTCAGCGGCACCAGGAGGTCGCCCTCGTCCGCGCTCGAGGCGAGCATCCAGGCTATCGAGAGCAAGCGCTACCGCGACCTCATAATCGAGCACCACAGCCAGCAGCAGCAGCAGCAACCCAGTCGAGAGCTGCTGGCCAGGTTGAGTCCCCACGCGTTGGCGAGTCCGTTCCAGCATCATCAGCACCTCATCACCGCTAAGGACTTCAGTCGAACCGGTCCGACGGAAGCGAACTCGGCCAAGGAATCGAGGGATGGAGAGGAGAGCAGGAGCAACCACGAGACGAGTTCGTCGCCGCCGCCGAGGCAGTTCGACGAGCGCAGCGCCGACGACTCGCTGCACGAGGACGAGCATCAGCAGATGATGATGGACGACGAGGCCGACGACGGCGAGGACCTCAACGTCATGGACTCGGACGACTGCAGCGAGATCGAGGCGGCGGCGGCCCAGTCGCAGAAGGAGCATCAGGACAAGGACGACCAGAAGGCCAGTCCGGTGGTACCCCAGCCGATACACCCGGGAGTCCAGAGGCCTGGGGCTCCTGGTCCTTATGCCGGACCAGCCGGCTGGACCTCGGCTCCTGGGTTTCCTCACGGACTGGCCAGCTTTGCCTGGCTACCTCCGCCGCCGCATCCACACAACCCCCACGGACATCTCTACAATCCACACGGAGGACCCACCAGTCCGAACGGTAAGCTTGTTAATATTCACACCTAATATGCAGTGCTGATGTCCGCGTTGAGAGACAATCGATCGTGAAAGAGAAAAAAGAATCCGGGCGAGACACACACACGCGTATATATAATCGGGGAAATCGTTTTGTTGACGTTAAGTACACATTTATCATAGCCAGCGCTCACCGCAGGCGGTGGTGGGATCAGGAAAGCGTCGGCTTTCACCTGGCGCGAGCAGACACACACACATACACATGCATCGGGAATGATCAGCTTCGAGGCCAAAGCGAAAAGCAGCAACATCTCGCGCAGATCTCATAATTAGCGCGCTGTAAAGCCACATTTGTCGAATTTGTAGCGCATTAGCTAATCTCGCCCCCTCGCTCTCTATTATGTATATATACCTATATATACACATCGGAGATTACCTGCACCGCAGCGCGGCGCGACTTTTCCGCGCCTTTTTCTCTCTCTTGAGCGCGCGAGCGCGATCCACTGCATATATGCGGCGAAGCCATGTTTGCACTTAGCCTCTCCGCGACGACCAGTCAGACTCGTTTCGAGGAAGCCCTCTAACGAGTGTGGCACTTACGGCACCTGCGCGCTCCAAAATAAGGACATTTTTCTCCCCGCTGATGCAGCTATACTGGATAGAGGATATATCCTCTCTAGACTCTCTCTCTCTCTCTCTCTTGAGGTGAGATGCTGTCACACACATCGCGGAAATGCGCGCGTATTAGTACTCGTTCGCGCGAGGTATATAAAAATTCTCGAGCTTTTTGCTGGTCTAGGTGTCTGTGTGTGTATATATATAAAGTGTTCGCCGATTCCAGCGAAAGGATAATTCAACCGGACGATCATTTCCAGCGATCGGTTTTTTTTATCTTGCTCCATCCGAGAGCGGTTTAATATCGCATTTGTATTTGAGTAACACACCGGGCTGATGTCGAAGAGAGGTATAAAGTAGTCTCTACAAATTGATTTTTTTCGCGATACCAATCGCATACGTATTTTTAGTTCGTTAAATATCGACTCCTATATCGGGATCATCATCGAAGTGTATCTATAGTATAGCTGATGTGATCGACGCGTAAATAATCGAACTCAGCCGTCGCATCTTCTGCCAGAGTTAATTAAATACAACAAGGCGTGCGAGCAAAGTCAATAAATAATAAATATCAGATGCTGCGTATTAGTGATGGAAAAGTGAATTCAATATCCGCGGACTAATATAAACGGCGGCGCGAGAAGCTTGCATCGATAATAATATCCACTCGACTTTTTTCCTTAACGGCAATTAAGTCGTTGCCGAAGCCTGGATATTCGAATAGCTATAGAAATTCGCTTCATTTACCGGTCATTGAGCATGGAAATATATTTATTGTTAAGACCGGGTTAAGGTATTTTTAATAAGGACACACTTGATTATAAACGAATACGTCTGCTCTCAGCATCTGTCATAACCAGACTAATCAAAAAATAATAACAGTCGCAGCTTCGTTGATCTCGTTGTCAAGGGGGTTGCTATGTGCGATTCCGATGTTCGAATCGCAATGTTCGATCACAACAATATTTATAGCGTCGCGCGTCTTTGGGCCATGAATATATAATTAAAGCCATGCGCGCGCAGAAAGAGAGAGATTATATATTATAGGCCGCGCCTGCACTACTGGTTTTCCCTCTCTCGCCTATATGTACATTTCATTTAGTTTAATGCGATCGAGTCGGTCCAATTAGTAGCGGCGATTCGCATGACGCCCGTAAGTGCAACCGGCAGCTCTCGCGCGCGCGCGCGAATCGACTGCGAATTAGATAAGTGAAAAGATACGGTCGTTAGCCGCGAGAGCGGCTTTTATCGTAATTCACGCACAAGTGTGCACAGTGCTACCGCATCAGCGTCCGCCAAGTCAAACCGAGTGTATATGCATGATGGCCATTGATGGGGAATGCGAATTAAAGGCCTGTCCTCGCCTACGTGCGGCGTTCTCCCAGAGCTTATATATAGCTATTACAAGAGAAAGAGAGAGAGAGAGAGAGGGGCAACTCGAGATATATTATATAGCCGGAGGGAAAAAATTCCTAGCGGAGATTAGTGGCGCTACGAGCGCTTTATTGACCCGCAAAAACAGCAGAGACTCGAGAGAACTGCTGCTGCTGCTGCTGCTGCAGCCGGCTGTAATACTATTATACCTCGAGACGTGCTTAATTGCGCTTGCGCCTTTGACTTGGCTTCTTTATCATCGATTCTCGACTCTCTCTCTCTCTCGCTTATACGCATGTATATTGCGTATACACTATACGGATGACGGCTATATATCATTTCCACTTATCCTACGTGATATATATATAGATAGAGGCGAGCGTCAACGGACTCCCTTTTCCTTATTCATTTTATCCAGCGTTTTATTGCCCTGCACTGCGTCGGTGCTGGCCCCTATGGCCGCGTGTTATCGTATTGCTTTCTCGTAAACGCATTATGTATGTCATAACTTTTCTCTGCTGTCGCTGTCCCTCTCTCACTCAGGCCTGCGGCTGTGCTGTGTCTTTTCTTCTGCTTTCTTTATTCTCTGCGCTGAATCTCGTGTATAGCTGCGATCTGGAGGGGGGGGAAACAAAGAAATCGATTGTCCAGGAGCTGTTGGAAATTATGTACGACAATCAGTCTCTGTGCGTGATGGAATTGTTGTGACTGGAAAACATTGTAAGCTGGTGTCACTGGATATTTCGATTACAACGATGCGGGAACTTGGAAGAGTAGATATACACAAGCTCTAATTGCGTACCACTTATTTGATATCGAGTAATATAGATACGAAATGCTTTCACGTTTTTCATCTTTGCGGGTATCTGATAGGGGAGAGTTGCCCAGTATGGTTATTTTTGTGTTTTCAGCGACAAGTAACACTACGAAAAGGAAATCTTACTTTCAGATCACCGTCTCTGAAATTCGTTGCATTTACACAAATTTTTTGATGTACTCGTAAAAATATTTTTTAATGCCTTTTTTATTTAACAATACAATGAAATTTAGTTTTGGGAAGTGTTGAACAAAATTGTACCTCTAAATGCAACAAAATTCAGATAAGGTAATCTGAAAGTAAGATTTCCTTTTTGCAGTGAACAAATAGTTACACTTTCGTGTGTTTATTCAAAATACTTTAATGTTCTATTAAACGCATATTTCGAGTCCGTTATTTTAAATTTATTAAAGCAAATGTTATAAAATAAATTATGATTTCAAGCACCCTTTTTTCGTGGGTATACGCTTATGTCTGTCTAATAGTTTTATGCTTTCGTGAATCGATTGGAATGAGATAAAATCTCTGGACTTGTATTACAAGGAATGTATTAAGCTAAAATATTTTCAATTGTTTTCCAGTATAGTCAACACGAGTATATCCCAGTAAAATGCAGAAATTATTTACTTTTTAGTGAAACAGAGTAAAGTAGAAAAAATTCGATAACAATACCAAAGTCAATAAAAATGACTAAAATTGATCGTATACTTGACGCTAGAGACAGTTCAAAATTGCACCTTTTGTACTTCCGTTGCGGATTCATTATCGTGCTGGACATAAAATCGGAACAACTTTTAATATATTACACAGGACTGTTTAAGGAACAAATCTGTGTTAAAATTATTTATTTTTATTGAGTCAATAAATATTTAAAACCAAAATAATAAATATTGAATTCGACTCGCCAAATTTTTCGACTATATAGAAAATATAAATCAAAATAGCTACGGGTAGTCATACCAGTAGTCGACTCTCCTTTATATACATATACCCTGTCGCAATTTTCAGAGCAACTCTCGCGTGGTCGGCTCTTTTTCGCTTATACGCTGAATCCCGAGAGCGTCTCCTAGCGCTTAATACACGCTCTCGCGCGCACGTGTGCGTATGTCACCCTGCATCGATGAGTATTGCAGTGCACCGATATATACACAACATGACCGAGCAAAGATTTCCCATCAGGTCGGCATCTTTGCGAAACTGCACGCGTCTCTCTCTCGGTGTGCGGCGCGCATTCAAATTGCCCGCGTTTCTCAGGTACAATTAGCCGCGTTCGCGCGCGCACGTGACCGCGCGGCTAATTCAAATTCTAACTAAGCGGCAACTGGCAGTAGAGCGTTTTTCTCTCTCTCTTTCCTGCTCCGCAGCGGCGGTTTATATCACTCGCGGCGGCGGCGGCGGGCGAAATACGGACGATCGTAATGAGAAACTCGTGCTGCTTCCGAGAAAGAAATCTCCGGCCATTACGGGATTCTCGACGTATAAAGTCCGAGAAGGGATCGCGCTAACCTGATGCCCGTATGCGTGTGTGTGTATGTGTGTGCAGTGTATATAGCTATACGTATGTATTCGCGCTCGCGAGAGTTCGAACATGATTCTGGTGTGGTCGTACACACCAGCTGCTACGACGATGATAGAGTCATACATAACTCGGCCCATCCATAATGCAACTACCCGCGAGTAAAAACTGATCCTTGTTAGTTTGGCTTAGCACACACGCGCGGAGAGAGAAAGAGAGACTCCGCACTGCGCCGCACCGGACTCTACTACTACTACCTGCGAATATTTCTTCTTCGAGTATACCGCGCGAGCGGCTCCGAATATTGTTATTTTTGCCATCGCGATCGATCAACTTGCGCTAATCAAGCGCAAGGAGGAGTATATAATGCTATACTCTGCTGTGTGACCGAGCGGTGCGATCATATACCGGTTTTCATTTTCATTCGATTCTCACCAGCCAATTATAAGCTGTATATCCAATTCTTTATACTCTCTTGTATTTATACGATTTATTTTTCGTCATTGTAACTAAAAAATCGAGCAACGCGGGCGACGCGAAAGAACAATGATCGTTTGATTGGTCAAAAAATTATTCAAAAATTAGCCGCTATCGTCTTCATACGTCAGACACTTCTCATCTCGCCTGTGTATATAAGTATAATTGCGAATAAGGCCTGGCAAAAAAGTCACTCGTTCATAAATATACGCCTCTCTCTCTCTCTCTCGAAGGAAAGAAAAAGGGAGCGATAGTAGCGCGTAGCTCATTAATTTGTTAATTACTTTGTTCCTCAGCCGTCGCTCATCGATCACTTTTTACCCTATCTCCCTCTCTTTCTAGCATGAATCGCGAGAGGGAGAGACAATTTACTCGCGTGCTTGCATTATATACACACACACAATACGACGTACACGAGCTCCTCCTCCATCGCCGGATCGTCAATTAAACACTGTCAATTAATAATTGATTCATATACATCAATTATCGATCAAGATATCATACGCTGCACTCGCCGGTCTCGGCCCTCGCATTTATTATTTTTTATCGTCGCTCTCCTCCGGCCTGCAAGAACCGAGAATATAAATACACACGTCTCTCTGCAGCTATATATACCCACTCTCTGAAAATTTATGAAAGAAACGTATTATCGAAACTCTGTACTACAGCGCGCCAAACTGGTCGAATCGCTTGGCAATTCGACTTTGCGTAATGAGAGACGGTAGCCGCGCGCGCGGCCGAGAGATAGATAATTAGTATTTTATAGAGAGAGAGAGAGAGGAGAGGCTAAATTGAGCAAGTAAAGAGCCCGGCGCGCCGCCTTTTTTGCTCGCGCGAGCGTACTCTTGTTAATTAGATTCTCGCGCGCGAGCGCGGTATATATACAGCCCGGCGCATATCGCGCGAGATTGCGACGTAAATTGTAATTATTTCATTTGGCCTGACGTGATCGAGGTGATTTGTCAAGCTTTTCCTCGCCGATAATACTGCGCGCTATCGCCTTTTCTCCCCGCACAGTATTATATACAGTGTATATATATTTATACTGCATACATTGACGAGTTTTGAGACTGCGGCCGCTTGCCTGCGCTAATTGTGCACTGTACACTGCGAGCTTTGGGTAAGGATAGTTGATACAAATGACTTTGGCTGGATTTTTTTTTCTTCGTTTGAGGTTATTGCAATTTCGAAGGAATTCCCCGGGGTTTGATGTTGCCGCGCGGCGGCTGATGATGCTTATTCGCAATGCGCGTTTTAATTGCGAGGATATTACACAGAAGTAGCGTCGGCTATTTTTATATTTATATTGAAAGTCTGTTTGCTTATACGGCCATTTTCATCGCTGTATAAATATCATTATCGACGTCGATTTATGGCGGGAATTAACACCGCGAGCGCGCAGATATAAATCGCCGCCTAATTTCTCGGTGTAAATTAAAATCTCTCTCTCTCTCTCGCTCTAATGCAAATTTCTATATTTCACGCCGGTTTTCAATTTCAAGGCGTCGAGACGGAAAAAGGAACGAGATATATATATATATATATGGAGAGCAGGCCTTATCGAGAGCGAGTTTGTTTTTTCTTCCGCTCTCTCGACGCGCGACAATTACCGGAAATTTAAGAATTTTCAAACGACGGAGTGATTTGTGCCGTCGCGACTGCAGAGATAAAGTATTATATGTGCCTCCGCAGTGAGTCGACGATCTTTTTTTTTCTCTCTCGTATATAGCTCATAGCTGTTATACATATATAGAGCGGCGTTGCGTAAGACCGATACGCAGCGGCGCGACAAGCCATACGGTGTCGAAGTTTCATTACGGCCGATAAGGGCCGCGCGAGAGGGAGAGATAGGTCCGAGAGTTTTTTTTTGCTTTTTTTCGGGCAGCGATTAGGGTGGTGGTCACGTATATTTATGTCTGCGACTCTTAATGTGCTGTGAGGCAACGATGTGGCGACGATAAGAAATCTATTAAACATTATATATACGCGTTTTTTGTCGGCTATTTAATTTTCTGATTTAGTCGAGCGTTCGTTGACACGACGTACATACACGTGCTGTGTATATACGACGAGAGTTATGTAATATAGGACTTGTGGGGTTTTGGTTACAGGCGATCTACGACTGCCGGGTCCAGGTCCTGGACCAGTGAGGTGTACCTTACGGAAGCACAAGCCAAATCGAAAGCCTCGAACGCCCTTCACGACGCAGCAGCTTCTTTCACTCGAGAAGAAGTTTCGAGAAAAGCAGTATCTGACCATTGCTGAGAGGGCCGAGTTCTCCTCTTCGCTTCATCTCACGGAAACGCAGGTAGATACGATAAAACTCTTTTCATCACTGTATGCGACAGTTTACTCTTTTTTTATACAAGTGCACTCCGAAAAAACATGCTCGAGGTAGTAAAAATTCAAGTTACCTCTCGAATTGAGACACTATCTGTACAAACTTGTATACGATATTCTTATTAAAAGATCGTCCCTGATACAACTGGCTTCATATACATGTTCACCAATTTCAATATACTTTTAATCGGCTAAATAATGGCTTCGAAAAGCTATCACGCTGCAATTTTATATCCACACGCGTAACCAATTACACCGGCGATCGATCAAATTTTAACAGGCACATAAAGGCCAAATGAGCCACGTTTGGTACAGTTATATACCTCCGTTTCAAAAGTATAATAAGAAAAAAGAAGGAAATTCAGCTTCACCGTTGTTAACTCATCAAATTACCGAATAAGAGCCGCAAAGCGCAATTACACCTTCCATATCGGCCGGCGACGAGCAAAAGTACAGCAGCCGCCGCAGTATTATACACAGCGAGGTTCGCGTCGCGTCGCTCGGCGGTGTATTGATTTTCGCGGTCTGCTGCCGTGTCCCTGCCTTCCTGCGACTCGGTCCACCTCCTCTCCTCTCTCTCTCTCTCCCTTAGTCTGTCTGTACGCCCGGTGGAAATAAAAACCCGCCGGGCGCATAGGTACAGCCCCCCTGCCATCGTTGAGGTATATATAGTACATGTACAATTGTACACACACACCTTTGCAATTGCGCAATCGTCATTTGTTTCGCAGTTTTATAACTGTTGGATTTATTCGAATTGTCTCTCTCTCTCTCTCTCGGCTTTTTCAAAGTTAAATTAATGGAACATTGTGCAGTCTCTCGTAATGGATATTTATACAATTCTAGAGTTTAGCCATGTATGGTTGGAAATGGAATGATTCACACTGTGATTTCATCGTGTGTTTTTTTTTCAAAAATAAAAGCGATGCCTATTATATACTATATACTTTTTACAGTCAGTATCAAATGTATCTCAGCTTCTATAATGGTTCTAATGTGTGCTTTTATAAATAATTAATTTTTAACTTATATGATACAAATAGAATATATTTTCATTCCTCTAATGACACAATAATACTAGTGTGAGATTTCAATTTTTAATTTTACCAACAATTGGCCAAGAAATCAACAAAACCAACTTTGAATTAACTCAATGTCAGCAAACAGTTACACTATCAAAAACCTTTGATAATTCATCGTTAGCTCTATATTGCATTCTATTCTTATTACTCAAGTGCAGATTCCATTTATATTTCATTATTATTAACAAAAATTACTCAATGTTAGTATACGTCCTATTAGTAATAGTTTCTCGCAAGGCAAGACGATAAAAACCCAAATAAAATCAAACTTCTTAAAGCTGTTTACAATTAATACAATTAATACAACGACAACAATCATCATCTTGCAACTAATCAGCACGACAATTCTCCTCTGTTGACAGGTGAAGATCTGGTTCCAGAACCGTCGGGCCAAAGCGAAGCGTCTCCAAGAAGCCGAGATCGAGAAGTTGAGGCTCTCAGCTCGACCACTACTCCACCCGAGCTTCGGTTCAAGCCTCATGTTCTCAGGTGTCGGTCCACCGGGTAGTCCAGCAGTTCCACCTTTCATCGCCGCGGCTATGGCCAGGCACACACACGCCGCGGCCGCCGCTGCCATGTTCATGGCGCCTCCCGGACACCGACCCTAGGACTAGTGAATTCTCAGTTCCTCGAGGCTGATGCATTTTTTCCCTCTAATATTCACGACTCTCTTCTCTCTGATCTCAGCGATGTTGCGAATCTTTCGATCGTTTTGTTTTTCTTTTTTTTTTGAAACGGTCGATCGCAGTGATACTCACACCGGAGGATGTTTTTGTGTTGTTCGCGATGCCTCTGGACTTGCCTATACATATATTTAATATATCATAGTCTGATGATGAATATATATATACTACGAGATTGTGTTTGGCGCAAAAATATTGACGGTGCGTACGAAGATTTTTAGTCTGTAAATAGTGTACATAAGTTAATACCGATTTACGCTCGAATTCAAAGTGATCGCGCGCTCGGGACGGAAGATGATTCTGTTTTTGTTCCGTTCAGGCAACCAAAGCTCAAGGTTTTTCTGTATAGCTCCTGCAAGCCTCGATTTCGCTATATAATATGCATTCACACGAAATGCACCGTGTACATCAGGATAGTAGAATTTAATTCAACCTCATAATACGTTATATATGATATATATAGAAAGTGATTGAAAGAGCGGACTTGCAGTGCAGTATTTATTATTGACTGACGCATCCCGTTTCCGAGTCGCCCAACTAGGAGCTGCTGTTCTCTCCTCCGAGCAACCGCTTATTCCTTTTGTTTTTCTACGTATAAAGAATAGAATATACTTGCAGGAAATGACAAATTATTTATTAAATAACAAAAAAACAAAAAACAACAACAACAACAACAAAGTAAAGAGTGTGTACATATTATACAAGAGTAGTAGGCGGCGTATAGCATTTACCGAAGCGAACGCGGAGAGAAGCATGTAAATAATGTATCTAATGCATAAGACGCTAACTTAACGATATTGTGAATCGAAGACGTGTAGAAATTGTGCGCGACATGAGCGATCGCGATTGCGATCGCGAGCGAAATGTCGAGAGAATTTCGATTGTAACTACGGACTCTGTATAAATGTAACATGATAATTTATCCACAGACTCGCGTCATAGTGAAATAAAAGTGATTTCAATAATACTGTTTTGGCTATAATATACTATACGATACATATACCAGTTCCTTATATTATTGTCCACCTTGATTCAAGCATCAAATTTATTCAACTAGACTCATTCAGTGTCTCTATATAACTATTATAAAATCAGTAGCTGAGACCGACTGTATGATCCCGTAGCAAATGAAGTTGTTCTCAACGGGACGAAGGGAAAGCAGGAGGTCGACATGATCGAGGCGGACGCGACGCTGTATATGTAGAGAGAGAGACGAGAAAAAGACGAGTCATGGCAAACGGAACTCGTAGCTCTCTCTCATGCTCACGGCACCTCAAAGAGGAGCATCAACACGGCTCTGCGAGTAATTAAAATTACGCCGATTTGACGAATGGCCGGTGTCGCGCGCTAATTGCTTTCCGAAAAAATGGTATACCTCTCTAACGATGTCCGCACACGTTATAATAATTATATAGCGACTGTAGCAGCCCGATAAATTACGAAAACGAACTTATCGCGACGATCTGCCTATTAATAAAAGCGTTTCTTCTAAATTAATTTAAAGAGAACCCCGCGTTTCCCAAAGTCGACACGCGCACAGGTAAAAATAATATATACCCATATAATACGTATATACCAGCTTTTCTCGAGTCCGCGTCGCCGGTGGCGGCGGCAGAGCGCTAATTATATGAAAAAAAGGCATCTCGGCGCGGGTGTCCGAGGTATAAGATTAAACGAGCGTGGCGAGAGCGAGATGGTCTAGATCGCTGTTTCTCAGGACTGTTCGATCAAAGGAGCGAGCCGCCTTCTCAGGTCCAAGAGAGAGAGAGAGAAAGATCTCCCTTCGATTACGCACAAAATTCACGTTGACGCTCTTTCTCGCTTCTTCAGGATATATATAAGTAGCTGAGAATCCGCTTCGCGCGCAACTTGACGACAAAGGATGCGCCGATTGATGATTTTGATTTTGCGAGAGAAAGAGAAAGAGTGACGAGAAGCGCGCTGACAGTTTCATATTTATTCGACGACTCGCGGTGTGTACCGAGGCTGTATAGTGTGTATATATAGGTACGTGCGGGTGAGAAAAGGGGGAGATCGGAGACGATTTGGTCGCTTGTTTATTGAAGGTTTCCGATGCTTTGCCGGCTTTCAGGTGAGTTGGATTTTGCGAAATAATTGAACATTTGAGTCGTATAGTTGTTTGCGGAAGACTGTTGAAAGTGAGTAGAATGTTTGAAACAATTTTTAGTAAAATTAGACTGCAATATGGACATAAATAGCAAAAAATGCAGAGGTATGTGTCTTAAAAACTACTTCAATAACCGTCGACCAATAAGAAGAAAGCTTCTACACTGCTGATAGGTAAATCATTCTCAACAACTTTTTTCCCCTTCCCTCTACATCACACACAATCCAAAATAGTCGAGATCGCCTGAAATAATATGTAATACCTTATAAATACTCCCGGGACAAAAAGCGTGTTTCTCCACACAGCACAATTAAATTGCGCTCCTCTCGCAATTTCTCGGTATATAAAAGCGCGCATCTCCATCGCAGCAATATCATCGATAAATATACATGTATATACACACATAAGAAAGTGCAGCCTATGACATTTCGCAATTTCATTCCCCGCCGCGGCGCTCATTGTATTCCGCGAAGGAGCGATTCTCCTCGCAAACACAGGGCATATATGCCCGCAAGTAGGCATATCGCAGCGCTATACTGACAATTAATTAAAGAATAATTTCTTGTCTCTCGGCGATACTCGCGCGCGCGTTGCAGTTGGCGGCCAATTATGCTCGGCTACGCGCGCGGAATACGTAATAGAGCTCCTCTCGGGAGAGAGAGAGAGAGAGAGAGAAAGAGAGGGACTTCACCGCCACCGTCGTTGCTATATAATATCATCGCGGAACACAGGCAGCCGCTCGTTTCTTTATACTCTCTTGCTGCAGAAGCCCTTAGAGTGCGAGTTGATCGATTAGAATCGTGATTTGCGTCGCGAGCTGCTTTTGCCGATTCTTCTTTCTTCCGCCGTTATTATTATCTGCTTTTATATATTACAATAATTCGATTGTAGCCGCTTGTTTTGTATACATATTTGTTGATCGTATGTGTGTGCGACGGCTTATTAGGAAACATTAATAAAACACAGAGCTTTTTAATTACATCTGGTTTTTGTATTTATATACAACTCGCGCGTTGAGAGGGTTATAATTAAAGCGACAGCCAATTATTTAGCGCTGCACAACTCCTGGGAATGTAATTAATTGTTTCAATTAGAAACAATGTTGCAAATGAGCGAGCTAGTCGTCGTGGCAAAAAAGAAAGCGGAAACTTGTGTATACCTACTTTCTTATCAGCGTTATCGATCATACATTTGTATATATATATATATAAATTTCGAATTTTACGCACTTCGCCTGAAATATATTATAGGAGCCATATACATATTTATACACTTAGACCACTTACATTTGTCTATTAATAAATATAGGCGCGACCGAATAAAGAGTCGAGTAAAACCGAAAATTCGAAAGGTGAGAGCGGAGGATCTTTTAAAAGAGTTAACGACTCATAATTGACACGTTTAAAATTCTCAGAGATTCTCCAAGAAAGTCATTTAGCGCGACAAGCGGTTCTCTCTCTCGGAGTGTAGTCTCGCGCATATACACTCTCTCTGTCGTCGCGTGCTCCAAACGACGACGACGACGACTACGACGACGACGCTTTTATTTATGTAAATTAGATTATTTATTCGAGCGACTCGAAAAGCATGCTCCACGCTGCGGCGGGCCGGGCTCCGTCTCTCTCTCTTATCGACTGCATGCAGCGCACGGTGTCATTTCGAAAGAGAGCCGTCGTCTTGCTCTCTCTCTCTCTGTTCTTTCTTAGAATCGAATATTCAACCTTCTTCGCAGTAGCGGTGCCAGTAGCACGCCAAGGGTGCTTATCTGCACCTTTTATTCCTCTCGGCACGTTACGAATAATCGAAGCTGACTTTTTTCATTCGCGCTGCAGATGCATATGCTAACTGCTCTCTCTCTCTCTCTTTTCTGGTGCATGTATGTATGTGCGAATGCTCGGGAGACACCGTTCACGAATTTCGATATTTTCGAGCTGCTATACAAATGATATTCGATTTTACCGTTGGCTTCGCGAGTGCTGCAGTCGAGAGATCGCTGCATTTTCCTGTTTACTATATAAGTGTCGTCGGTATATATAGGGTGAAAACTGGCGTTTGTAGAACTGTATTATGTGGCGTTTTACAAACGAGCCTCTCAATGTAGGACTGATTTATTTATATATTTCTTTGTTTCTTTTTGGATCTTGGGAGCAGTCTTTTGAATGCACGTCAGATTTCCTTATTCAGAGGGATTTCTCATTTGGAGTTTTTAACAATACCTTTGTCTCTTCGTGTTTTGTTATCTCTTATACAGTGCCCAAGTGTGCGATTCTTCGTCACTTGCAATACAGTTTTCGAAACGTACACTACCAAAAGTAAATCTGAATTTAAGATCACCTGATCTTAAATTTGTTGCATTTAGAAGTCAATTTTTTTTTTCGTTTCAAAACTCTCCACAACTAAATTTTACTGTGTTGTTAAATAAATAATAACACGTTTAAAAATATATCTACGGGTACATAAAAAAACTTTTGAAAATGCAACAAATTTTTTTTTCCTTTTTGTATATATAGTGTATGAGAAAACCTTTATTTCACACTAAATTATTCCCGTTCCAGCCTATAAGTGAATTTTCTACATATACAGTGTCACTCACATAAGACACACGAGTAGTTTATCACACAGCTGATGAAAACGTACACCTAGCAGAAGATAAACGATTTCACCATCGCGAAATTCAGCATATCAGAACCTCCCCATCATCATCATCATCATCATCATCGCACAGCATCCCGCAACAACGTCACAAGGGGATCAGCGTCGACCAGCGCAAAATCAGCATTATTATAGCCCGCGCAGTGTACAGCATACGGAAAGTGATTAATGGCTTCCTAGACTCCGCGCAAGGATTCGCCGTAGGAAATCAATAAGCAAATTGCTTAGCCGGTATAATACGCCGTCGCTCTCTCTCTCTCTCTTGCGCAGTTTCCATAATCGCGCACATCATGCTTGATTGTTCTCCTCGCGAAATTGCGCGGGACCCACTTGCGCTTCATTTATCATCCCTTGGCCGTGTGATCGACTATACCTATACCACGTCGACGTCGTCGTAATATCTCCTGTATATATGTACAGTATAAGGGGCTTTGCTTAGACTGCAGAATAATTATTGACTGTGTATGTGTACATATAGCACGTCTTATCTCTTTTGGGCTAAGTATGAGCGATAAGCTATGGGAGAAGCTGTTTTCTGATGGGTTTATCTTCTGAGGGTTCTTTTTTTTCGGGCTGAGGACGATAAAGTTTAAAAATCTATTTTTCACTCGAAAAAAAAACGACCCGAGAGGAATTATTTACTATCTCCCGGCTATCTGCTGATACACGACGTTTTTCTATACATACAAAAGATATAGTTTCACTTTGAAATTGATATATCGACGCGAGACTTGGAAATTCGAGATTCAATGTCATTAATTTTTCCTTTTTTAAAAAAAATCTCTCTACGCAATTTATTGATTGGTTATTAAAGGCGTCAACATTTAAGATATGATATGTGTATCATAAATAGTTTTAATACAAAATAAATTTTATATTCCGTTATTGTTTCGAGAGTTCCACGACATCTCGAAATAAGTATGTCATTGGATCTTTAAAAATAAAAATATTAAGTTTATGTTACTAAAGAGTTATAAGTTAGCTGTCTGCACTGCATGTTAGTATTCGCTGCTAAATGGCGTATCGATTGACAATACAAATCCTTATTATTGGTGCCTGTCAATTGCAATACCACGTAACAAATAATAATAGTAACACAACCAAGTTTATCGCAGTTTGGGGTTGCAACTGGAAAATCATTACTAGACGGCTTAGATTCGAAAAGTATAGGATAATTATTTACATCCGAAAAATTCCATCTGACCGGGGACTTGAACTCACGGCCTATATACCAGAGGCCAAATGAATAGGGTCGTGCGCCTTAGCCAACTGAGCCACGCTGACGTCGTTCCACAAGCTCTACGAACTTCGCCATATGTTTAAATTAATAAAATTATTAAGTTTACGCCTGATTACTAACAATTTTGTATCTTTCATAGAAAAGCAAGTTGAATTATTGACACTTTCATGAAATATATCTCTCTCATAAAAAGTAAATATAGTTATTGTCGATTTCTAGGTAAATAAAATGTGAACAGTTTTATCTGCTTTATATCTTCTTGCCCATTTTAAATAGGCGCTTTTCTACCAGAGATTATGTTTTTATAAACATGCTCACAAAAATATTAGAGCACACTGGATTTTTCTATTCAAGCCATTAAACTTTCAAGAAAAATACGCATCGCTGCAATATCACAGATAACGACGAAACGTATATTATACACTTACAATGTTTATAAAAACGTATCGCCGAGACGAGTTAAACGGCGCGCGAAATCAGGCTAATTGAATTTCTCTCTCTTTCCTTCTCTCGAGTTCATAAAGTAAAATATATAAGTGCTGCTGAATTCAGCGCAGACATACATATCCATACACTGTTTTCGCCGGGAGATGTATACAATAACACTCGAGCGCTTTCCGCGCGCGCGCACGCGCAAACGTTAATGTTAACAAATTATACGGCTTCCGACATAACTCATACGGACATCGGCGCAAAAGAAAAACGCCAAAATTGGGTCTACCCACACAGGCGCGAGCATTGTATGCATGCAGCCTTATATACATATATAGAGGCTTTATATGTATACCTATAGACGCGAAGAGGAGCTGCAGCGCAGCAGAGAAGAAAAAGGAGAAGGCGAGTGAACAGTTAACGCGTGCATCGAAAATGGGGAGCCCCATTCAGTTTATCCAAATTAATTGGTCGTAAATTAAGCGGCACAGCAGCAGCAGCAGCAGCAGCGGCTCTGACGATCCACACACACACACACAGCCGCGCTGTATACACTCTTGTGGAGGATAAAACGAACGGGCCAGAGAAAGAGAGAGAGAGAGAAAGATACTACCTGAGAAAAAGCGAAAAAGGTGAGCCGCGGCGGCCTGCCGAGGACAGTAGCGCATCGACACGCCATTATGTGGCGGCTGGGACTAATTTATACAAGAGAAAGACGAGGATGCCGCGTAAAGTCAATTCGGAGGGGGAGATTACTTAAGAGCGGGAGCCCCTAATTGGAAGCTAGCCACTGTTTATCCATGTCTTTCGATGCTTGAATTTCTGTCTCTCTCTCCCTGGGCTCCTTCGAAGAGATGATTTTCACGATAGGCGACGGCTTTAATGACGCGACGATATATACCGGGGAGGAAAGAGAGAGGATTTTCAATTAGTTTACTGCCACCGCGCGATATTATTGATAATCTTCCGAGGTACCGCTTGGCTTGGCGAAACTGTGCCTTCTCCTTTGAGACTATGCTCGTCTGCTGCTGATTAGTATTTATTAGAAGCTCAAACTCTGTAAGATTCAGATATTTAAATCAGTTATAATACCTGGAAAAAGGAATCAACTCGCGCGACTAATAAACTTATAAAACCGAGAGTATAGTCCATCGACATAATAAATCTCTTTCGCTGAGCGGATGACAAAAACACTCTGTTACCGAAAAAAAAAAATTCGTTCAACAAGCAACTTTTCTAATCGTATACCTCTAAGTCGAGATCGTTTTATACACGCGGAATCCTTCGCACGCATGCACGCGAGATGCTAGTCTTCTTTTTGCATGCTCTCTCCTTTCGCGCGCGCATTTAACTCGTAATTCGATCGTAATTGGTGGGGACGGGCCATTGCACATGCACACATATATATCCGTGCGCTGCGTTATATATACACGTATACGCGAACAGATCGTGTTTCGCGATCGGTAGTGTATATAGCTGCGCGATTTTATTCGATTCTTCCGGGTGACGAATAAGAAGAGCCGACGATTAATCCCTAATTAGGCGCGACGATTCCGTCCTTATTTCCCGATAATAAATCCGTATACTTGTGTGTACGAGCGGTAGACAAATCGCTCCGGGAAATTATTAACAAAGATTCAACAGTCTACAGTAGATTGTTAACAAGCGCAAAACTGGTTCGAAGAATTATATATTACAAGCAGGTCTGAATGTTTTTATTAAAGCCGAAAAGCCCGTCACTATACACAACACAACTACAGAGAGGGAGAGAGAGAGATCGAGAAACAATCGATCCACCGCGTAAATATGTATATGAGCGCACAGCCTCTGCCGATCGGAACTTTATCTGTCCGCATAATCGTCGTTCGCCGCTGCTTTTAATTTGGAATTTCCAGCCGAACTCTCGTCCAATTTGCGAGAGAATATTTCTATTCGAGCATTTAATAACAACACTCGAGAGCGATCCTGGGCTTCTATTAAAATTCAGTAGCCCTCTCGTATATTTCGTCGGACGAGCATCAGACTCGTCATTCCTTTTTCGGAATGCGTGCGAGCTGCGCGCGGGACGTAGTTTCGGCGAGAGGGACGAACAGCAAAGGTCTTCGTTCGCTTATCGCTGCCTTGGATCTGCTGCTGCTGCTGCGTCGCTCTCGAATTATTCCGACTTCCAGAAATCGGCCGCTCGGGTGTTCGGAATCTGTTAATTGTCGCTTTGGTATTTCTCGTTCGAGGGGAGATAGAGAGAGAGGCTCTATATACCGATGTTCCTACATTATACTTTACGATCCTATAGAGCGCCGGTCGAGATTAATCTCGCGCTTGGATTTTCGGAGGGAAAACGCGTGGAAATGCGGTCTCTTGTAATTATGTGGATTAAATATTAGTGTGTAAATTGAACGACGGTATCGACTTACCAGCTCATTACTCCGCGGTGTCTTTTTTTCCTCGTCCTCTCGCGATGTAAAATCATCCGAATAACAGGCTCATTCTACATTCCCCCAGTGTAGTAACGATCAACCCGAGACTCTCTCTCTCTCTCTTGGCCGAATCCTCGTGAAATAATTCAGATCACATCTCTCTCGGTGTCTTATTATACTATAAACAATAAGGCATAAAGCTCAAAGCTCACGAGTATACGAGAGAATACGCGATAAGGGAACGACGAGGCGAGCAATTAATTACGTCGAGCAAACTGCGTACACACGATGTAGCCACTGACTCTGATCTGTGTATATATATAGCGGAATGTAAAAAAAAGCGCGCGTTAATTACCGCGCTGGATGAGGATCAAATATCGCACTATAATATACTTCCAAGCGACCGCGAGCAGCGCATTAAACATTCGAGAGACTTTTTCTGTCCCCTCTCGCTCGTAAAAGGAGAGCTGCTGAAAAGCCCGTAAAAAATGCCCAAGAGAGTATAGCATGAGCAGCCGTTTGAAAAGTTTGGCTCGCCCGTCACGTCTGATGCCTACTGGCAGAGTCGTCGGCGAAAAAGCCAGTCAGAATCCTGGGGCAATTAGTCGATATTTGAATGCGCAAAAAATCGGCCTCTCGTTATATCGCACGCATCTTCGCTGCTGTCCACTTGGCGAATGGACGGACGAAAGGAGGTAAGAGAGCTTTCGTGTTGCCAGAAAAACGACGCGCGGCACCTTGTTAGCGCAAGGATTCCACATCGGGCTTCTCTCTCCCTCTTGGTGACGGCTCATCTCTGGAGGTACAATAACACGGACGTTAACCTGCCCGCGTACATATAGCCGCACGTGTGTGTGTGTGTGTGTCTTCGATTCGATTCGACGAGTATACACCTATCGAGCTGCTACTCTGCTTCTGCGGAGGGATACCTACTCTCTGATATCTTCTCGACAAATGCATCGCGCGCCGATTGAGAAATTACGCTGGGGGAAAACGACGACGTCGATCGCGGTTACTGCTGCTACGTACTGCTGCTATTATAGAGAAAAAGCCTTATCCGATCTCTAATGCTATGTACTGATTTACAAATTGAAGTAGGAGCTGTGTACTTACACACACATTTGCAGAGCAGCGAAAATAATAAGAATTATGTATATTACAGCCGTAAAATATCCTGCGCCGTAAAAAGCACCATTCGATTAAAAATCGACTCTCGCCTGCAGTCCCAGAGTTATTACGATATTTTTCGCCTGGATGTATATAAAACGCGCTCTCTCTCTCTCTCTCGGCGCGGTGGCGTCCGAGAGAGAAAAAGAAGACGACAAAAGCGCGGCGGTATCTCGCCTTTTGTTTTCGGTGCAGCACCGCTGAATATATATACAGACTAGCTAAGCCAGCGAAGATCTGCTCGGCCGATAGTCGACGGCGATGCTGATGCCTTTTTTTCTCTCTCAATCTATAAGGATTTATATCCGGGAGGAAAAGGGCATTTCTGCCGCCGCTTTTTTTTCCTTTTAGACACACGATATATATGCTCCGTATTCGAGGTATTCCAGGGCTTTTTTATATACGCGCCGCTGCAGCCGCGAAAATATAATTAAACGCCGATAAATGTGCAGTCTTCGCGGTCTCGAGATCTCTTATTGCAAATTTTAGAGAAAGAACGCAATCATTATAAATTTCCGGATAAGCTTGCGGTTCTCGGTGCGCGATGACGTTTTATTAAAATAATTGCGTTATGTAGAAACGAAATTCACGATATAAAAGCTCGTCGCCATTTATGCAAACATTTTAATTCTCGAGGGGCAATTTTCCGCGACGGTATAATATATTCCGCGCACATACCTATAAGATAATTCAGTTTTTAATCGCGAAAGAGAGAGACCCCCGACAGTCGGCGCAGAAATCCGGTAGCTTGGATAATTTCGAAAAATTAATAAACATCTCGATTCCCTTTCACGGGAGCCGCGCAGCTCGCGCCGTAGGCTCATTAACTCTCGAAATTCATCGAGCATCACGACGAGAGGCGGGTCACAGTATATAGTATAGAGATTCTAGAATATATAACAGGAGCAAAAATCATCGGCTCAGGTATACATTTCGGAGCCTCAGCTAATTGACGGCAGCAGCGACGGCTAATACACCGCGAGTTATTGCCGCGTATTATATGTGTGTGTATGTGCGCAAAAATGGTAAATATATATAAAGCATCAGGAGAGTAGGTATAGGCCGACACGGCGGCCATTACGCGAGAGCCGGAGAGAGGGAACCTAATTAAACGATGTACAATTTATAACACCAGAGGAGAAGCAGCAGAAGGTCTAATGGCTCGCGTTCCTGGAAATCCGGCATTCATCGGCCCCCGAGGACCACACCTAGCCACTGTGTGCTGCAGCTCTCTCTCTCTCCCTCTTTCGTTCCGGGCAACCGGGTCCACGCGAGAGATTGTCATCGAGAGGGAGAGAGAGAAAGGCCTCTCTTGGCGACACACACACACACGCTACTGCAGCGTGGGCCAACCCTTTTTCTTTCTCGGCTCTCTCTCTCTCTCTCTCTCTCTCTCTGCGCCGACGGCCTATATATACATGCGCGCATTATAACAACCGAAACGGCCATGGCGAATCTGGATCAAACTCTCGGTCGCGAGAGCTTTTTCTTTTATTTTTCCTCGTCGGTCGTTCGGGGAAAAGTTATTTTGCGCACCGATGCTGGAGAAATTTCGATGCTTCAATAGGGTCTTAACATATTGTAAAAGAAAAATAACATCGAAGGCTGCCCTTACACCCGGTGAGCTTTCGGATACATCCTTTTTCCTTGCTGCACATGTCTATACATTCTACTCGAACAAAACCGACAGCCGGACTCGCGCGTCTCGATTTTTTGCCGTGTGCGCGATCATTTCCGACTTTTGATTGTTGTGTATACCGGAGAGCCGGAGGCAGTCTTGGAATATTCTATGGGCCGCAGGTGCAACGGCCTAATTAGTTTGCCGCTTAATTAAGGGCCCGTAATTGCAAGCCGCTGCCCCGTATATACATATAGGTCTGGTGTATATACAAGTCGGGCGTTCCGTGGACATGTGGCTGTATAGCACAGAAGCGCGAGCATTCCTTCCTGTAAACGCCGTATACATTTGCACATCATCAGCTGAATTAACGCGTCGACGAGTCGCGCAGTATAGTCGTCATTGATCAAGAAATTACTATTGTACGGCAGTAATTTTAAACTCGACTACGAAGAAAGAAATTAATGCTCGTGTCAAAAAAATCTTGTCCCAATTCATTGGAGGTGTAAAATTTATATAAGCGCGAGTAGCAGCAGCAGCAGCAAGAAACGAAGAGCAGTTGAGAAACAAGCTGGAAAAAGCGTATTTTACAGCAACAATCACGCGAGAGAGAGAGAGAGAGATGGCATTCTAAGCGTCGTCCAAATTGAACACCCGCATTTTTCCCCCATAGGATTCCAATTATCCCTGACATTCAAATAGTTTTGTAATTGACATTATTGCGCGTCGCTTCAGCGCATTCTCGCGAACTCCTCTCCTCCCTCTCTCTCTCTCTCACTGTTGCAGCGAGAAATTTTCAGGGATTCCACTGCAGAGGAGAGAAAGAGCCGGAGCCGCGAGTAAGACAGTGAGCAGAAAATAAGAAACCGGTTAGGGGCCAATTTACTTAAACAACGGCCGAGAATCCAACACTTACGGCTGTTTCAATGTGTGCGCGCTCAGAGAGAGAGGGAGAAGAAGAAGAAGAAGAGCCTCGCTCCTCTTCGCGTGCGCAGCATCAGCGCAAATAACGCGAGAGCTGTGTCCGTACGGTAGCAGCTACTAATTTCGACTTCATCAGTCGAGATAAGCGCGGAATTTAGCCACCGATTCCCCAAACGACGCGAAACTGGTCGCCTCTTTCGCTCGGTATAAACCTTTCTCTCCTTCTCTTCTCTTTGCGTTATATACATATACGTATATTATACGTTCTTTTTTCCTCTCCGCACCCCCAGATTGTTTTTTCGTCTCTTTTCGAGCTCTCCGCATCGGTATTATAAAATGTGAGCAGCCGAGCGATCATCGCGCCTGCCGCGTGTGCTTTTTACGATAAAAAGCTCGCGGGAGACCGATTACGGTTTGCGGATACTCGTATTATCGATTTCGATTTAATTTTCGAGCCTGCTCGTATATTACATGGACAGCATTTTTTTTATGCAAGTATTTTAATGCGGCCGTTCAATTCGTACAAAATACAGCGTGGTTATTCGAGAGGCATATGATATAAAGGATGTTAAAGTAGTTGATAATAATTTTCGATTCAGAGATGAAGGGATCGAATAATATGCGTAAATTCCTTGTATTTCGGCTCTCATACATGTAATTGGCATTTTTAATTGCGTTCTCAGAATGAAAATAGCGCAGGAAAAAATCCGCTTACGTATTACAAGTATACGAGAGCGATAAATTAAAAATTTTAAATAGCCGCCCAAGGAATATGATTCGGTCGCGCGAGAGAGCGATTAGAATCAATTTTCGCTGGAAAAAGAGCCATTCGCGCGCGAGACGATCCCGATAAGGATCGTCGCGGTCGTCTCGTTCCGTTAAGCGATTATGTAAATTGCGCGCAAAGTGGGAGGATGATTTTGGCGAGACACAAAAGTGACCACTGAGAGAAAACGAGGTACTATCTTAATGATATTGTAGCGAGCAGGGACCGCTACAAGCGCAGCCTCTAATTGCACCGACGACGAAACGCTCGTGTTGTTACTCTCTCTCTCTCTCTCTCTCGTCTGCTGCTACTGCTGTATGTATGGTCGCGACGGAACTGCTACTGGGATGTGGTAAGAAGAAGAAGGTGGCAGAAAGAAATATTTTGGATCGTTAAACAGAGGTACTCAGAAAAACTTTACATATGCATGGCTTCGTGTACTGACTCGCTTTCTGAACTTATTAAGACTTTTTGAGAGCGAGTGCAGGCTGCATGCTGAATTATATGAGCTTATGAGTTGTAAAGTTCTTTTGCTTTACACACGAGAGGTTGGACTCTTAACTTAACTGCTTTGACTCGGTTTGTTTTTCTTATATGTGGGACGTGCCTTATGGATGAAACCGTTTATTTTTTTATTTTTAACTAATAATATGGTCAGTTTTAGTTTCTTTCTTTAATTTTATCAGATGCATCGGTGTGAGGTAGTTGGTCTAGAAAATTGACACCAGCCAAGAGTGCTTCATGAATACCTATAATGCAGAGATTAACAGGACGAGTTCTTCTTAGGTCACACCTATAGGAAGTTATTATTTTCTACAATATACCTAATATGAATTTAAATAAAGGATATCTGGTGTACACAGGTACACAGGATGTCCTCACATAGATAATATAATTTTGTCATCCTTATTCGGAAATTAATTTTTAACATTGTATAGCATGCGAGTTATTCAACCGCAGTTGCACCAGAAAATACAAATAAAAAATGCATAATCGCAGCATTGAAAGTACGGTTAAACGCCAAACCTCCAAAGAATCCTTTATCACCGTCCCGATTTAATGATAAAAAAAAATACGACCCGAGGGCACATACAGCAATCACGCGAGAAAAATACTTTACTAATGGGCGAAATAAAATTGCGAGCTTGCGGCGAAGGGTGGATCGTCGAAGAGGTCAGAGCAGCCTAGGTATATATACCTATATCTATACGTACGGGTCCCCTCCAATCGGCGCGCACGCGTAACCGTTCCCAGTCGATATTAAGCGCTCCAACTACTCTGCTCGCCATATTGCAAGCTCTCCCGACGCAGGAACCGACTGTTGTCGGGAGCTTTTTTTTGCTATATTTTTGTATTGTAGCGTTTTCTAGGTAACGTTTACAATAATAATAGTAATAATGGTATGCATCGAAAACAGTTAATTGACGTTTCGGTTATATACAGTTTGTGCAGCCCTGACTTATTTAATAATCAATAACGAGCAGCGACGATAAGCGCGCTTCGCTTTTTCGCATAGAAAGAAAAGGGATGAAAAGAGCGCGAAAGCTGGAAAAAGTTGGACACAATAAGTGCATGTTCATTAATAAAATATAATTTGCCAGATAAAATATAGATTCTCATTGTTTCCCCTCGGACAATGCAATAACGCATAACGCTTCATTATCGGCTCGCTCTCTTCTGTCTCTCGTACATACATATATAGGCACACTGTATATATATATAGCAGCGCGCAATTCATCTTTTTCTTTCACGGCATTGTCTTCCAAGCTCTCGGTGCGAGGCTGCGCCATCGCGAACAACTACGTCACTCTCTGACAACTTGTTATTGTTCTGAAAACGATTCGACGCGTCGGGAACATTGTTTAATTAAACGGCTCGTCGTCGCGCTATTGACATGCATATTCAGAGAATTCGATTTTGCTTATGTATATGTGTATATGATTCGCGCGCACTTTCTGCTCATCCTCTACTACTCTCTGTTTTGTATATAAATGCTCGAAAGGGAGAGAGAGAGAGAGGACAAGCCGGGGAAATTTAAAATGCTCGTATATTTTTATCGCGCTCGTGCTATTTCAGTGTGGACGTATGTGAGAAAAAAACTTTCGCCTCGAAATATCATGTAAAATACGATAATATGCGCCGAGCTTTTCGACGGGAACTGAAATATTTGTTTGAATAAAAGTATTGAAAGTCCTCTCGGCGCGTATGTATGTAACATGCTTCTCGCGCATCGCCGCGTCAACAGGCTTTTTCAGCAGTCAAAGAGTTTTTAAAATGCATTGTATATACACGCGCGGGAAGCGTAAGATAATAATTTCGAGTTTTCGTGAAATGTCGCATTGTGTGCGGAAAGATTTTTTTTTTTTTTGACTATACATTTTGTTTTAATTTCTGCCGAAAATGAAGGAGCCGCTGATGTGTGAGCGCGAGCTTTTTGACATTTAAAAAGCTTGCTTAAAATCAGTACAACAATTTTGTAAACTTTCTTTCGTACACCGCATTGTAAACTCACTATAAAAATTCATAAAAAAAATGCTACACGTATTACAATCGCAGACAGCTACTCGCGAGAGCATCAGTGAATGGAAATTAAAAGAACAAATAATAAGAGCCAATAAAAATATCGCATCAGCGTATTACAGAGAGACGAAGCGATAATAAGAATAAACTCCACACGATTTAGCAAAGTGAACATAAAGACGGCACAAATATAACTACTCTGCCTGTCTCGTCGCAGTAGAAGCGCGAGTATATATATATCAGCTATAGATATATACACGCCTCGTCGGAGAGAGGCGGCGAATCGTTTTTCGAAAGGGGCGATGTTGATGACGGGAAGAACGTCCGAAAGCTCGCGATAAGAAGGACGCGATATCAAGAAACGCTTCTCGCTCGGTAATTTCCTGGCCGTTTTATGGCTCACTCGGCGGACGACGAGTTTGACGATCGTAATATAGGAATTAGAACGCCTATCGGTCTCCCATCTAACCACACGCGCTTATGTACTTATTATTATACTTATGTATATAGTAATACACACGTGCAGCGCGACGTGTCTGTTAATTTTTCTTTTTTACGCGATATTATATACGCGCGCGTATTTAGCGGAACAATCTGCCGGAGTCAATCTAAATTAGACCGGACGATATATATGACGGCTGCGAAGTTTCAAGTTCTTTCGTGTTTGTGTGTGTGTGTGTGTGTGTATAATTTATTAATTTGTGACGCGTGCAAAAATCAAGCAGCCCGACTAATTTCGCTTAAGAGGCTAGATGCATTAAAATATTAATGGCGAGATAAAGATATACAATCTTTGAGTTTACGGCCGTTTTGTATGAAATAGCCTCGGCGCAAGCATCGAGCCGCAGAGGGAAGCCCATTAAACGGGCTTTTTTATTCCAATTTTCTGCGCAGCTCAAGGAAAACGAGTGTGTAATTTGTAGTTTCTCAAAAATAACGCGGCCTGCTTATAATGGCTTTATTATTAGCGGTCTTATATACGATACAAACCAGCTTTCGGGTTAAAAAATTTGTAAAATCGCCGATGCGCGCACGAGATGAGAATTTGACGGAGTAGAACACAATAATTCGGCAAGTTTGATGTCGATGTGCAGTTACACAAATACACACACACACAAGCAATATGCGTGACATTTCGCCTTGTCCCGGAAAGTTTCGTAAAGAGGGTTCGCGCTTGCGCGTTCCTCTCCACCCCCTCTATACACAGATATATACATCCTCTATATTCCAGAGAAACGTGGCAAAGAAGAGGTGGGGATCACGTCTGCGCGGATGATAGCAGCAGCAGCAGCAGCATCAGGGCCAACAATAGCCAGGAAATTACATAACTGTTGAAAATATCAACCAATACCAGGCAGCCGTTTGCTCGACGAGAGCCAACCCCCCCGTCGTCGGTGTGTCTCGCATTATTATATAACTGCCAGCCGGCTGCAGGCGTATTATACGCAAGCGCAGCCGTCGGGGGAACTCAGGCGGGCGAACGAGATAGGGTGCTCTCTCTCCGAGAGTAGAGTGAAGAGAGAGAGAGAGAGCTAGTGGCTGTATACGCGGAGAATGAAACGAGAAATTGAGTCGGCCAGAATGTCCCAGATAGCGATGGCTTCGAACGACCAATCGTTGATGCTCTGCTACTGCCTGTCTCTCTAACCTACGCTCGATGCTCCGACGAGAGACACCGAATATCTTCTGCCCCAGTGGAGAGGAGACACGACGAGGGCTGCTGTCGTGTAATACACACTGTAACTAGGCAAATCTGAATTTCACGCTCTAATCCGGCCTCCTTTTCCCGCATTATGATAGTCTTATATCTCGATACGTACTATAACGCGCAAATTTAACCTTGTATTATACGATTCCACTCAAAGTGTCGATACTTGCAGCTAAAAACGAGTTGGCAACAAAACTGCAAACGCAATTATATGTTAATGGATTGCGCATCGCTTATCATTGTCCCTATTCCAGAGCTATTCTGAAACACATCGTTGAAAACGACGTCGGCGCGAGGGCGCGAGCATTGTGCTCTCGATAAACTCGCGGCAACTTGCATTTCCCGCCGTCTCTCTTCACGCTCACACATAGCCACTACAATGTGCACGTGATATGTATAATAGAGCTGTGGGTTCGCGCAGCCATTGCTAGAAACTCGTGGCGACAATGAGAGGGAGAGAGAGAGAGCGAGGAAAGATATCGGACTGCGCGAGTTGCACCGGCGACAGCTCGTCGTAGTCGTCGTCGTTGGCGAGTAATTCGCAAAAATTAATTACTAACTTGTTGACGGAACTGATGCCGAGAGAGAGAGAGCGTGCGCAGATTTCCAGAGCGAACTCGATGGGAAAACAATGGAGATGCTATCCGGCTGGAAAATATTATTATATTTTCTTGGAATTCAATTATGTGATGGAATTACTTTCTGGAATTAGTTTTATGTGTTTACGCGCGCTTTCATAATAATAGGTGCGTATCACGTTTTTATGTGGCTCTAAAATATAGTATTATATGGCAAGCTGATTCTAACAATAAGTCGACATATATTTATATTCCGAATAGATAAATTGGTTTTTTCCACTTATTTTTAAGTTAAGTTAATTTAAGCTGCATATAAAAATATATTGTAGACCACGCAATCGTCTTACCAAACATCGTATTGTAGACAGTAAGTAGGTGCAGTTGTAGTATGAGCGGCCCAAGCATCAGGCCGAACGTGTCAGTTTTGGCATAGTGGCACAGAGCTATATATAAATTCCGCGCGCAGATTGTGATGAGGGAAACGAAAAAGTGCCCGTGCGCCACCTATCTTCGCTAGCCAGAGGCTATAGAGAGCTGGAAAGTTGAGCGGTTAAATTTTGTTTTGGATTGGCCGAGCTAACACCGGTGACGGATCTTTTTTCTCCGTCTAAAGTATAATTAATTAAATTTGCACGCTCACAGACGAGCATTACGATTAAGACGAACTTCAATAATTCATAGGATGATTGATGAAAAAAAAAGTCACCGATAAAGCTCTTCTAAGTCCTTCAATCACGAACGATTTTACTGCACAGAAAAAAGAAAGCCGCGCGAAATCCAATATAACAGCAGCAGCAGCATATAATGAAAGAAGATATTTTGTCTCAATCCCCGAATCATCATCTTCATATAAAAGCGGGGAAAAGCTCGAGTCCGAGAGAGCAAAAGTGGAGTAGCGTTAAATTCATTCGACGCTATATATAAGATAAGAAGGGGACGTCCGAAAAAAAAAATATATATAGCTATATATTCTTCCTCGTTCCGCCGAGGATATAAAGCGTTCGCTCTCTCGGCGCAGCATGAATTTTTCATGGACGATTCGCGCGCTCGCCTCTTATATGTCACGTTTAATCATACGGGGGTATATAGCCGCTAAGGCGAGAAAGATTGACGCGATTTTGGCTGGTGCGCATGATATCAGCTAATACTCTCTTTCTCTCCCCTCGCGCAGACCACAACGACTCTCTCGTAATAATATAATAGACGGCGTGTGTGTAGGTAATAGGCGATTTGGATTTCCATATTGCCCGGGAGCTGTGCTATATTATATGTATATCGTCCTGTCGAGCTGAACAGTATGTGTGTGTGTGTGACTGCGACTGATGGAAGCTTCGTCTTCTTCTTCGTCTTCTTGATCCGAGCGGTGCAGAACGCGTGACAGAGAGTGAGTACATTGAATTTTTCATCGAGCCTCTCTGCATATGGTATACTATAGTAGTGTGTAGCTTTTGTTAATAGTAGTTGAATATATGTAAGTCAGTCGTATGTAAACGGCGGAATATTACTTTGAGAAGTGGTTTGGATTATAACCCTTGCGGATATAATTATCATTTTTGGACAATTTTTTACGTCGAGAATGACCACTTTATCAAAAGCACGTACTATAAATTATTAGCCCTATACGAGAGCCAAACTCGTCAAAAGTATACTCACACACACACACACAGCCAGAAAGACAAAGTGTAAATACACCGGATAACTTTGTCTCTCTCTCTCTCTCTCTTTCCTTCAGCCGAAGCAACGAGAATTCAGTTAGCTCGCGAATCCGAAGCGTTATAATACAGTATATACTAGTCTGGCAATATAATGCCTCCCATACAATTCGAATATTACGGCGCAGCGTCGACGTCGGCAAAAGGGTAATTCCGCAGTAGAAAGCCTTATTGGAAAAGGGTAGATAAGCGAGCGCGCGAGTCGCGAGCGGAAATTAAATATGCCTGGACCGATAAGTCGGAGCGCGCGCGTTGTAGTTGGAAAGTGGAAAGAAGGGACCGCTTCTCTCTGCTCTCTCTCTCTCTCTCGTATCAACACACACATACACCGGGAGATGAGCTATTGTGAGCGAACGACTGTATATAGTTATATACGTATAGATATTCGTGAGGGAGAGAGGAGATCCTGATGCATGCGGAGGGACCCTTTCCCTCTTCCTTTATATAGTATATAACAAGGCATCAGTATACATTCAGTCATTTGTGCGCTTGATGCGCTCTTTTAATTTTTATCTCTCTCTTTGGTGTCGTATGTGATGAAGAAAAAAAACCTTATGAATCATCTACACATTAATCTTCTAAAAGTGAGTCTTTACTACTGTATACATAGATGTATAGACAAATCTAATTTTCAAAATTGCTCAATACACAATTATTATTACGCGACGCAATTATACACAGTCCGATCCAACAGCTAGCGTCAGCATTAAAAAGCTGCGTCTCTTCGCTCTATAACGTTTCGCATTCGTAATACATAATAAAACGAGCAGTAAATATATATACATAACAGAAAGCTCGGCGAGGTATAACCGTCTTCTCTCTGCGGCTCCTCGAGCGCACTACTTTAAAGTTACGATCCTTTAAAATCCCCTTTACGAGCTCGTTATTAAAGATATTTAACGCTGTTTTAGGACACTTGCCGCTGAGGATGATCGACTGCTGCAAAAGGTTCGCGCATATAATATAAAAGTGATTTATCTGCTCTCGCGCGACGAGCTTTAATTTCACGTCTCCATTGTCGAGCGAGGCTGCTTCTAATTATCGCTGATACTTTATTTTATTTCTCAGCTCTAGCAGTTACATATCGACTTTTCTATAATATTCGAAATTACACGCTTTGAGATATGCCGCTATGAAGGTTCGCTCGAGCGTGTAGTTTTTTTTTCCATCATTCATCAGGCGAAGGAGCAAAATGAGACGTATAAGCCGAAAAATTACCATACACACGCTCGACGAGCATCGCATTCTATCCGACAACACAAAGCATAATAAGCGGGCCACTCGACTATAAACGATCCCATGGAGTCTATATTCTCTCGTCGTGAACAAAGCTTGGACTCTCGAAATTTTCGCGCATATTTTCGTGTTTCTTAGGCTGAATGAAAATCCGCGGAGTCACTGCCGGAGTGACTTGCGGACGTTATATAGGGACGAGAAGAATGTGTGCGAGCTTTTCGTGCGACGAAAATTTCTCGGTGGTCGTGATGAGTCGGCAGACACTTGGATATAAAGGAGCCACTCTGGTGTGACACCAAGAGCCACTCTCTGGCATTTTGGAGTTTATCGTTATTGTCGAAGGGAAAAAGGCTTCCGAAGTGTCTCGAGGTAAGAATGTATAGGTACGTGTGAAAGTCTCGAGTGAATTTGGAGGAAAAGAAGCTGGTGTGTGCTTTAATAGACTCGTTCGTTTGTAAATTTTGGCGGGTCTCTCGAGCGCCGAATGACGATGATGATGATGAAAAATGATGAAGCGACGGTTTATATAGCTCGAGCTGGACTTTCTTTGATGTGTATATATATAGTGTGTGACAAGACAGGAACACGCGTGCCGACTCGTAAATTCTGTCATCTGCTCTCGCTTGCCTATTGTTACCGTTTTGAACTTCTGGCGCTCGCGAAAACAAGAGCTGGTTTCCGGTATTTTGTTTTGATGTTCTGGTGTCTTTTGCACGCAGGCGCTGCAAGGTTTATTGACGTGATTAGGCTTTTGTGCGAGCTGTTTTCAATGCTTTCTTTATGCACTTTTTTTCGTTTAGTTCAATGGGAGATATTTAAATTGATACCTCTACTAAAGATTTGTTCAATAATGTTGCTATTTTTATTGTAGCCTAACTACAAAAATATTTTATAAGATTTATTTTATAACAAAAATGCATTAAAAATGAATAAGTAGCAAACATAGTAACATATGCTATAAGAATTGTTTATACGATAAAACGATGTCAGGTATTCTCTCCAAACTGTGACCAGGTATCAACAATGTAAAAAAACAAATTTCGCATCCTATCACGATCAGTTCATAAAAAGTAAAACCCTAAAGCAATTTTCCACATATTGCATTTTTTCAAAGATAGTTTTCAAGTAAATTTAAAATACCTATACCTATATACTTTCACTCGAAACCGAAAAAACATCTTCGATTTCCGGCGCAACGTGGACCTGATGCACAGTAAAGAAAAAAGTCCCAATCACTTGACGACGATCAAACGCAAAGCCTCCGCTTATTGGAGTGTAAGAGCGCAACATAAACACGCAGTAGTTACAATCCTCAATCCCCAGAGTAACGTTGTCGTCGTCGGGAGGAGGAATCCGTAATGCGGCCATGCACATGCCACGTTCTCTCCGCAGCTCTTGCAGCTCGTTCGCGGTGCAGGCACGCATTTCCGGCGATTGTCGATCGATTAATGAACCGATTAGATTAAGCTCTCCCTCTCTCTCTCTCTCTCTCTCAGCAATTATCATAATTGGAATACAATCACTTAGCCGCGAAGGTCAATGCTCACACGCTGCATTTGCGCGAATTAAGCGGGGAATACGTAATTGTTATGGAACACACAGTTCGAGTCGGGGTCACACAGCTACTGCTACTATACTAATATATGCGCGATCGAGTTTCGAAAAAACTGGATTATTATACTCTAGGAAAGCTTAGCTATTCCGCACGTAAGCCATTGTTTCGTCGATCATATCGATGCGCCAATCAAATTATAAAGTTTCGGAAAAATTGCCGAGGCCGTTGCTACATACTATTATACCTTAGAATCGCAAATCATCGCGTCGCCGCTTTTCGAAAAATCTTTCCTCGATACACAATATAATCGAACGGAAAAATGAATTGGCGTCGCGCAGTATCTCGCGGTAAGGAATAAAACGAAAAAAAAGAAGAAGAAGAAGGGCGTCTCTCGGAGAATAGGCCCTTCAATTACGGCGCGGCCATGTTCTCGTATCCTCTCTCGGGCCGGACACTCGTTCGAAGGCGCTTGCATCGGCTCCACCTTGCTCTTTCTCTCCCTCTTCCTCTGGCTCGTATGTATACCTGTATAGGTACGTATATATACCAGGACGCGGTGCTGCTGCTGCTGCATATGTATTATACGCTCGCGATTGTCTTCCGAGAAGCTTCGCTATGGCGCGCGAGCGCGAGGATGTATCTTTTTGCTGCGTGCAAACTGCCAGGAAACGAGGGCCCGTCGCAGCTATATACTCCCTTCTCTTCTTCTTCTTCTTCTTCTTCTTCTCTGCCCTTTCTTGCTGCTGCTGCTGCTGCACATACAAACACACCTTGATGTGTTGTGCTCTTTTTTCGCGCCTCGAGCGCACCGAAATTCACGCCAGCGTCATAGCCTCGCCTTTTATTGTTCATTATATTTTATACATATATATACGTGTTACGTGCGTACACGGAATTTTCATCGCTCTTTCTCTCTCTCTCGTCGGTTATTATTATATGCTGCGGATAATGAGGCTGCGAGTTTCTGCAAGTCCCGGATTTCTCGGGGAACAATATGCTATACTTGCAGCTCTCACTACTGTTTTGCTACTTACACGTTATTGCGGGTTATTATACGTGGCGCTGAACATGCTGCGGATGAGCGTGTTGGATGTTTTTATTTTTATTTTTTTTCGTTAATTCCTATACTTGACTGAGTTTAAAATTCAAAATTACGCACGATACACTATCTGTAAATAAGGATAACATCTTGTACAGAGAAAAATCTCGTTCACTCCGGTAAGCCTCGATCAAGCCAATAATGTATTCTCCTCATGCAAGTGAAACCGCAATGAGCGCAAGCAGGTCGCGCGTGAAGTGGCATTTTTTGGCTCGCACCATGAACTTCCCGGAACACTTCCAAACGCGCCTAAGGTGTGTATACTCACTTTGCACTGGTTTACGGAAAAAGCGCGCGCGCGCACATAAAGCTCTATATATACCGAGAATCTAGAGGTTATATATTATAGCCGCTCCGTGTCGAAGTATATAAAAGAAAGTGTATACGAATAGCCGCGACAAAGTGTACAAGCGCGCTACTTCGATAAAAAGAAAGCTGTATATAGATATAAGGGATGATGACGTTTTTGGCGAAAAGCGCCGAGATCTCGAGCGAGAGAAAGAAACGTAGGGGGGGGGATATGAACGTTATAGTAGGAGAGAGACGTCGAATTTTATCTAGCGACTTATCGGCCGGAGATATACAATAACGCCGTCGGGAAAGCGCGCGGGATATATAATGGCCTGTTAAAGGGCCCCTCGACGCTATATAGTCGAGATTCCTGCTATCCTCTGCGCTCCGCACATTTCTATACTGCAGTGTGTCTGTGTATTATTACAGCGTAGGGAGGACGCCGGGATTCCCCGGGCGTGTTTGCCCAGGGATTTTATGGGCCGAGGGAAAATAATTAAACGCGTCCATCTCCCCGCGTAATCCGTCTAATAATCCGCGTATATCGTTATATCTAATATGTGTTAGCGACGGGGAGTGTTATAAGGTATATATAGTCAAAGACTCGCGCGCGCGCTCGTATAGTGAGAAAGGAGAAATAAAAATGGGCGACGCCGACGTGCGGCACGTGTCTTGCCTGCGGATGATAAATCGTTCCGATAACTTCTGATGCTGATGCTACTGTTTGTGTGGCATCGGGAGTTTTCTTCTTTCACCGGATTGTCCTGAGTTTCGGATTTCGGTGCGAGGGTGACGAAATTCGCCTTTGAATTCATTGCCTTTTTTTTACTGGATTTGGAAAAGGGCTCTCGAATATGACTGTGTTTACTCTTGCGGATGCAGTGTGAGAAAATATTTTTCTCCGTGATGTAGTGCGGTATGTGGATTCGAGTGTCACCTCGTGGCATTGGCTTGTGAGCTTGTATTAATAATAATTAAGTATATGGCCACAGTTTTTTTAACAATTTCATCAACGAATTAAATAAATTTGTGCCAACTCTTTTTGATAATGTGAAAAACCTGTTGGATGTACTGAAAGAATAATACAGCCGTTGAACAAAATGTTTATGATGTATTTATTATTCTTAGCGCTTACAGATATTCAGTCGTATCGGATGAGAAAATGGAATCGTGACCCGCGTATATTATTAAAAGTAAAAAAAGCAACTCGTAGGTTTACATACTCAAAATATGAAACTGAAATATCGCCGACTAGCTAATGAATGACGCAAATAAAGACTTAAGCTTATGCACCATTATTATTTCGTTCTACTATCAATTCCGCATAGAAAAGGGGAATAACACACACGTAACGGACGAATGCATTATAATACGCAAATAAGCCAGGTAAAATTGGAAATTACATCAGACGCGGTCTAATAAAAGGGGTACAAAGAAGAATTAATTAGCAGTAAAGCTCGGCCGAGCGTCGTCGTCACGTAGTCGTGTCGCATGAATTAAGAAAGTTTCCGTTCGGCGCAAACGCTATAATATACTCACCTCCAGAGCACAGCTCTCCGACCTATACATATTGCTGCACCGTCTATATAATATCTAATGTAAATTCGAAAACAAATGTTATCCAATGAGGAATATTTAACGGACAGCAGTGATATAATCGCGGCGGAAGTGTTTTCCACGTAATCGCTGGAATCTTACGAGACAATTATAATTAGAGCGCGGCTACGCATATATTATATGTATATGCGCCGGATATATACACAATGGGAAAAAGCGCGCCGACGATGATCGCAATTTCGCAAGCTCATGAATGTATAAATTTGTCGACGAATCAAATGTTTATGCATCAGTGGTATATATTGGATATATATATATATAGTGTATGTCTAAGAAGCGCTGGAAATTAAGGGAATGTTAAGTGACTACTCACGCAAATTGATGCTTCTAGAACGAATTATCCGATTGATTTTATTGGGGAAAATTTATCGCTGTAGATTGTGTAGTTTGATCGTTGGTTAAATGTTTTCGAGCTTTATATTTTGTGACTTTGGAATCATTTGGACTGTTATTATACTCATGTGTATTTCAAAAATGCAAAGTATAAAAAATTAAACAGTGAAACTGATCAGTGGAATTAACTATCAGCTTAGAAGAATTGGCTATTTTTCTCATCGATTAATACAAGAGCTTTGAAGAAGAAAGAACATTTCTGCAGTATATAAGATTAAGAAAGTGGCAAATCTACTAGCTATTCACTGTCGGTTAAAGAGTGAGTTAGAAATAACGAAATGCTGCTCATTATGGATCTGACCTGCATAAGTAAAAGATCTCACATTTGTATTACAAGATTCAAAATGATCAAAAAAGTAGGAAACTAAAGTTTCAACGTCTTCATAAAAACCTATTATACCCAGAATATTTAATCTCATTACTGATTAACTCATAAAAAATACCAATCTACCTCTGCCGACTTTTTCTTTTATATTTAGCAATAACCTGGAAGATCACACGACGTTGTCAACCATAACAAAAATATTTCCTTTCTTCCTTCCAGCCATCAGAGAAGAACAAACGAAAGCTCTCAGACACACGACGGGCGTTTATTAGCCAGAAAAGACTGGAGAAGCCTTTGTCAGTCGACGCTGCCAATTGGTAGACGTCAGGTCGGCAAGATTTCTAGTCAGCCCCGTCGTCGTCGTCGTCGCGAAACACGTGGTCCTCCTCACGCTCTTTCTCGACTGCTCTACAAATACACAGATTTAACTGCCGCTCCGAATTTTACGGCCGCCGAACGTCTGCATTGCAGGCGCGCGTCTTTTACAATTTTTTTTTTCCTCTTCGACTCTACATATATGTATATATTTCAGTAAACGCAGCGCACGGTGATATGATGCAGAAGATTGCGTGAAAAGGCAGAACGTTAATTTTGAAAATGTATATCAAGAACGGATGATTTTGCAATTAGGCTCTGGCAGTGGCACACTTGGCAAGACACTTTACGCGCGCGCGCGCGCGCACTTTCTCTCAGCGACGTTTGCGGAGACTCTCGAGAGTGTCCTGCACTCAATTTCCGAGATGTATACAGTATACACGCGATTTCTCGCACGCTGCACTTTGTCCGCTGCTCTTTGACGATTATATATACACAAGTATATTCGCTGAAAGTTACTCGAAATTCCTTGCGATAATCGATGACGCAAAATTAGGTACAACGGTGAAATTGACTTTTCTAGAATACAACCAATCGAAACGCGATAACTAATCTCTATGCGGCAGCCTCGAACGTAAAATAGCCAAGTTTTAATTAATACGACAGTAGCTCTTTCCGATGAACTCGTGTAAAATTTTCCATCGAAATCAATCCAATACATGCACGTCAGATCGACCTGCAATAAACTCCCCAACGCTAAAAAAGCTCACCCCGAAGTACAGTATATAAGGCAGTAAATTTTTTGCTTTCAATAACTCGCCCACACTGCAGCGCGAATGCAGAGAGACGATTTAATTTTTACGACGCCTCGCGAGCTCGGTCCTTTTTATAAAAGCGCATTTAGAGGCCATTAGCGGCTCGAAAACAATAAACCGCAGTCGGTCCGTGTGAAATCCGAGGCGGCGAATCTAATGCTGCCAGAGGCGAATCAACATGCGCAAGGCGTCGCGTTGAGAGAAAAAAAATTTTCATTTCGGACGATGAAAGCCGTGACTATATAGGTATACCGATGTATATATGCGTGTGTGCGTCTCGGCGCTTTATATTAATATTATATAGCTTCGAGTGAATTATTGTATATAATTAGTTGCACCATTTCCAAAAGACCTCACACGTTAACAACGAAAAATGCACTTTTTCACGAAAGAGAGAGACAGCAAAAAAAAAAAATATATCATAGCAGGCAGTAGTTAAACGATTCTAATTGGAAAATGATGTCGAGAGAGAGAGTCCCACCCCGGAGATAATAAATCGCGCGCCGTCCGCGCAAATGAGCCGTAACAGTCGCGATTATTTAACAAAGAAGAAGTAAAGGGAAGATTCGCCTGGAGCTCTCTCAGCCGAGAGATGTTTAGACGGGCTTTCTGTCAGCGGCTGCAGCCGTTTAGCAGTGCATAGCGTCGGGGCAAAAATAGACACGCGCGCGGCTTTTAAGCGTTCCCAGAAAAATGCCCGGTCAAATAAAATTAAAAGCTCGCGCGCCATTAGGTCCCGATTTACGGTCACCGATTTTTTTTTTCTCTATACACAGACATCGTATGCTTTTCGGAGCTTGATTATTTACAAACAGGAATTAATTGATCTGTCAAACTTTTTTCATTTTCTACTTGCGGTACGTACCAAATTACACGATAGAAACGGTACCACGAGCAACTTTTCATATTAACCGCAAAATTTTGTCGCCACTGCAGCGGGAGAGAGAGGCGCAGTATAGCAGAGCAGAGCAGTAGCAACAGCAGAAGAGGAAGAGCGACTCTCTCGAAGAAAGGGACGGCGGCGGCGGGTCGACACATCGGAGGCTCGCGGACGAGAGGAGACTTGATTTATCGGCCAATTAGTCCGCCGCCGCTGCGCTTTTCCTCCTATTTCATGCGCTGACAAAAAACTGATTGGCCGCCCGGCAAAAAGCCCGCATTATACGCGCTATGATGCGCAACTACGCAAAAGAAAAAAAAACAACGTCGTGCTGCTGCGTGTGTCTCTAATTTAGATTTCGTTCGCAGCTTTCGGTACAAAAACTTGCGGTAATCGCGACAGGGTGCGTATAATAGCTTCGGAATAAATTTTCAACAGCAGGTAGGTATACAGAAGCGATATAATAACAATAATATACAGAAAGCGGCGCTCGAGATTAAGCGATTAACGTCGCGGGCAAAATCAGTGCGAATATCCGCGAGCATCACATATACGAGAGAGAGAGAGAGAAGAAACCGTAACGAGCATCAGAAGCTGCGCGCTATGACGTAAAGCAGAGAGTCGGAGAGAAAGAGGAACAGGTTTCCTCGTTTTCCCGCGGGCGAACGATCCGCGCGACACTCTCAGCCGTATACATCGAGCGAACTTGTTGGAATTAATTGCTCGGGCCAATTAACGCTCTCGGCTCCTCGAAGAGAGGCTGCAGAAATACGCGGCCAGAAAAAGAGCAGCGCTACTGCCGACGCTGCCGCCGAGGGAACGACAAAAAACGAAGAAGAAGAAGACGAGCCGAGAGTGTCTCTCTCTCTCTCTCTTTCTTCCTTTCGCCGCCGAGAGAAATGACTCGCAATCTGTATACCGAGATAACTCGGATAAATAAACACAGAGCTTTTGCGCGCGCAGCATTGTTTTGCCTATTATAGCACTCATTCGCAATCGAAGCGTGTACATAATTATATACATTGCGCAATTTTTATAAACAGGCTTATTTGTTGATAAATCGGCATCGCTCGCAGGCGATTATTCAGTTGAACGGCAAAAAAGAAGCCGTCCTTTCACCAATAGCGCGTGTACACCTCGCGGGACATTAATTGGAGTCCGCTCAATTGGTTATTAGAGCTAACCGAGCCTCGAACGTCTTAATTCTCCTTCGCAAATTTTATGTTCGATCATTAAGTGGCTTCTCTCCTTCGAACCGGCTCGCTCTTGTCTCTCTCTCTCTCTCTTCTCCTCCCGGCTTTACGGCTCTGCACGCTCGTCGGTCTTTTCTCTCTGTATCTCGCTTTCTAATTCCCTTGTTGCCTTTTATTTTATCGCTTCTCGTTTCCGCTCCGTCGACGCCGATGTTATTCGCCATTCAACAACTAACTTTTTCGAACTGATTGAGACGAGTCGTTAAAGGCCTTATAATTGCCTTGCCCAAACTCGTTGGGTGATCGTTACTTTTCGAGTCGCTTCGCTGAATTTATAAATAAATTGCACTGGTAAAGAACCTTTCGTTGACAATTTTTTCTTTCTTTTTTTTCCATAAATTATTCTGTTTTTGTCGTAGCGGTACACGAGTTGACTTTGAAAGATTATACATTTTGAAAAATCACATCGTCGTTGTACTGGCGTCCTCTGAGCATCAGAAGCAAACTAGTAAATCGCGAGAACATCAGTCGATAAAGGAAATGTCGGCAACTCGACGGAGATGAGCTTGCGCACGAGCAGTCGAGAAATGCGAAACCTGCGTTTTCTACCACACAACTCTTATTTGAAATTTCAAATCGTTTCGACCAACGATTCGAATAATTGAAAGAAACTCAAGGTCAAGGACAATAACAATAAATGACAAGTTGATTCACAGTTGTTGGAAGTTTATTCCGTTTTCATATGTACAAAATAAGTGTACACACTATATAATCATTCACTCAAACTATACTTTTTATTGTACTTATGACACATGAATGCGATAAAATGTCTCTGTCACTTTGCTTCACTGCTTGATTAAAGTTCGAAATCGAAATAAAAAAGATTCCATGATTGATTGTAGAAAGAATAAGATTGTAGAAAATTTTAAAAGTCAGCTTCATATGAAAAAGTTTTTCACGATACTGACACGTATCCGGGTAGTCCTCTCCTTTCGCCTATGATTCGTATTCGTCTACTTCGATGAATCGTCCAGCTTGAAAACAAATTCAAGATACTCACGACAGCCTTAGGTTTGTTTTTGGCATAACACGATAAATCGTCACTCATACTTGTTTCAGCACTGAAAATGCGAAAACAGTGTCAAAAAATGAAAACAAAAAAAATGTTCTTTGTGCACTTGCGACGCAAGTTTTCTTCGTGCACCCTCTACCAACCCTCATTTTTTACTGTCACAAAACTGATTAGTTTAATGAAAAATTTATTTAATTTAGATTAAGAACAACGTTTTTGTGGCTAATATTAAACTATACATGATCTTTCCTAAAGATGAAAAAGTTTGCAATTAAAAAAATATTTTTTCGTCTCTAGGTCATAAAGATTGCATACGAAGTTGTACACATCGTAACAAAAAATTATTTTAGTGTAAACACTCGAACAAATTGTCGTCACATGATTCTGAAACCAGCAGCTCTGTTTATCAAAAATATAATTTCTTAAATAAAAGAAATGCTCAAAAATGAATTGTATATGGCTACTCTACAACTTTAAAATATAAAAAATGTCTATACAGATTCACGGTAAAAAGCAAACATTGTTCAGATAAGTAAGCCTCTGGATTCAAAGTCATTTTTTTTTCCTTTTTTTGTCACTGCGCGTCAATAATGATCCAGCATCAATCTTCATTGTAGAGCGCTTGTCGATGATAGTAAAGTGATGATAAAACGATACTGATTTCGCAAAACGCTGATGATAATGGACTTAAAGTTAATAGCCTAGCCTACAAGTGGTCTTGTGATTTTTAATAGCTAGTCAGAGCCAAGACTTATTTCTTTTTCTGATTCTGGTTCTGATTCTGATTCTTGTTGACTTGTTTGTTATTTTTGGGTGGTGCTCCTACCTTATTCTTCTTTTTTTTTGGTTCGTCGTCTTCCTCATCTTCGTCTTCGGGGTCCTATATCGCAAAGAACACAATCGTTTAATTTTGGTTTAAACATTATCCAACACAGAATTGGCTAATAAACTATTGAGTATTGTTCTGTAGTATCTGAATAATAATCAGGCACAGCGCCAAGATGAAAAGGAAGGTAACGATACATACAATTATGTGCTGTCTTGCAACATGACAGTTTATTAAAAAAAAGATTCACGTAGTTTAACTAGTACGTATACATAGATGACAAAGGTAGTGTTCTCAAGTGGACAACACTTGAGCTGATATAACATTCTTGAACTATTTCTTAATGTATGTCATTCAAATACTGATATTGAATTAGAAATCGTCGTATTAAAAATTACTTATTTCTCAATCAAAGTTCAACTTCTAAGTACAATCACTTGTCTACCCCTTCTTCCACCTTAGCACGTTTGGTGCCATTTTTTTTTAAGTCTGAGGACAGTTTTCTTTTCTTTTGTGGCTCCTGAAAGTTTCATGAACAATGTATACAAGCTCTAATTTTATATTTGTGCTACATCGATCAATACTCAATAGGAAAGAATTATTTAAGAGAACTAAGTAATTTAGCCAATGATGTGAAAAAAGTGATTCAAGCATAGTTTCTATGTGAATGTTCAATTTACCTTTTCGTCGTCGTCGTCATCAAAGTTGTCAACCTCTACCTCTTCATCCTCCATATCTTCAAATTCATCCATGTGCGTAGCTGTTGAAATTTATAATATCAATAAAGATAGATACAGTTTTCGGATAAGTTTTGATAGTCAAAAATTAGCATACCAAGGAGGTTATGTCCAACTATGTGCACTGGTCCACTTCCTTTGATGAGGGTAAACGTGACTGGTGGGTCAGGGAAACTGAGGTCAAGAATGATTTGTGATGTCTTTCCCATCTCCAACAAAGCGATCGGGATTTTGATTGGTCCTTTAAGTCCCATGGCTTCAACTTGAAGAACATTTAATTCACCATCCTTTGCCTCTGGCCCCAGGAGTGCCTGTAAACAAAGTAATTGTTAGAATATGCTTTTTAACAGAAATTTTACAACAAACTTTTGTCAACTATATCAGAAAATTTAAACCTCAAACAAAATTCCATCTTATGTAATCTACTCTTTCTCACATAATAAACATAATAAAATAGATCATTATCTCGGACAATAACAATAAATTTGAAACCGTTCAGTCTGTGGTTAATTAAACACTCGCTATTAGCATAATCAGCCAATATTCCAGCCACTTGAAATTTCGATCAAGACCGTTAAAACGTGTCGAAACGTGTTTCGACTACAAAGCCCCGCGATCTCGCACAATAAAACGCGAATACAAACTCTCCCATCAAGCCATAGCTTCCACCGCGCAGCTATGAGAGCGCCATGCATATACGACATACGTATACATATATATATATATATATATACACTTGCACACCGGAACTAATGTTTTCGGAACGATCACAGCCGAACAATCAACAGCCACCGCACACCCATATATATAACAGCGTTTATATAGCGTAAAATAGAAGCATCGCGCAAGCCACTTACCATTTTGATGATGAGTTTCTGGTCGACACCGAAGTGTTGGTTGCTGTCAGACTCGTCATTCTTTGGCTCTGGGTCCCAGACCTCGGTGTTCTTCTCACCGTCCAACGTGACTCCTGTAACGGGGAGAAAATGACATTAGCATCCCTTGCGCAACTCTCCCACCCCAGCCCTCCCGGAACATCTCCGCGAACAACCTCGTCATCGGAGAGCCTCGTTCTTTCTCTACATCGACAAAACGCGATCGAGGAAAAAGAACACAGACAGTAGCGGCCGGACGCACCGTCTCCCCACGCACTGCAATGGCCGCAGAGCACAACGTTCCCCTGCCGGCGTCTCGCAGCTTGGAACGCTCGGCCTCGCGTAAGTAAAGTAAATCCCGGGAAAATTCTTGGCTCCGGCAAAAGCTCGTGAAATAAGCTAAAGTACTCACCGTAAAGATATTCCTCAGCCATTGCGATTGCGTTGATTATCCCGGATTCTAAATGGGAAGAGCGGCTCTCGGAGTCTGTGTCTGTGCGTGCTGCGCGTCGGTCTACTCGGCGAGGAATGCACGACACGGGAACGAGAGAGGGACTGATCGAGGCGACGCCACGCGCGCTTTGCCGCGCGACGAAAGCAGCGCGCACGTGCTGCCACCGCCGCTACGCGCATGCTCCACCGTTGTCACGCCGCGCGGCGGCGGCGTGTGTCTGTTTTGTACTGGACAAATTGTTGTATAAGTATTAGACAAGCTTGATGCTTGTTGGCGATGGCTTTTGTTGCGAATAGGTATAGTTTTCTTTGAAAATTGGCTTGTGGATAGCTGCGTTTTTCATGATTTTACTTTTTAGGAGAGTTTTTAAAGACTGCTGTAGAGCTTTATAGAACTACTTCTGAACGATGGCTTATAGCTTGGCTATGTTGAAGAGGTTACGAAAAAGCCGCTAATATTCATTCAATGTTGTTTACAAAAATTATGTATTGTTGTTGCTGTTTCAACGCTTTCAGCTGAATGTTTGAGTGTTTTGCAATTATTCGAGATCCACAACATCGTTATTGATAGGTGTAAAGTCGAATTACAATAACACTGTAAAAGGCTCCATTTATGCTGTTTGTTTCGAACAGTCGCTATATTCGATATTTTCGTTTTATTCGACTACGATGATTCAAACCAATTTAAAAAAATACTATTATATGTTATTATTATAGGTATATTTATTTTCCTCATTTTTCCAATTTTGAAAATGCAAAACATAAAATAATTAGCAGATCTACAAACTTACAAACATTATTCATTTTGTATAAATATATAGTTTATATAATATTCGTCTACAACAATGTCTAAATAAATGCGCCTCTAGTGAGCCGCAGCTGAAGCAATTTCGAAATTTGTCACTCGACAATTATTTATTATTGCCCCAGAATATTATTATTGCTTCGAAGAAGCGATAAACCCGAGAGGATATTCAAGCCCTCCTGCAACGAGGATTGCAATAATGTGCACGCGCTATAACTATACCATACATATAAGTACAACCATCGACTGTTTACATTGAAACTTTTTCGACAACGCAGTCTCCTTGTGAAATCCGGACTTTCTATAAAACGAGCATTTTGAGTACTTTGACTATCTCTATATTAGCGGTCCAACTAGTCGTGAAAATGCGAACTTAACGCAGCGTTACCTTGACTATAATATCATAAAAGATATCCTCTAATATACATATCAGCAGTATCTACTACCTATATATCTATATTAATTAAGTAATCGACGCATTAAGTCTCGATTGCGCGTGCGTATGCACAAGTATACATCATATATACCTATATATATTTTGTGTGAAGATCTTTGTACTGTAGCGCACATGTGCAGCCGCTGACAAATCAACACACGCATCAGTGTGATGCCTGCACAGAAAGCGACGACGAGATGAGAAGCAACCGCTCTCTGGATCTGTGACTGACAGCACACACTCGGGGCCGGGATTTCGGAGCATCACTCTCGAGCAACAGATGACTGCCTCGCAGGTAAACAACATATTATTCTGAATTTTAGTCTAACAACAAAGAACAGCGACTCGTTCATTGTTCGTAGTACTTATAGTTTAAATAGATTCGATTTGATAACGGAGGCTTGCAAAGTTCGACCTATGCTCTCGCTACTCTACCATGTTGACATGCCGATTTATTTAATAACCCCCCCCAAGAAAAGTACGGCGGCGACCACGTGTTCATAGCTTGCTCAGCGTTTTGGCTGCTGTATTGCTGCACCGCTACCTCTCCCCCTTCAGCTCCGACCATTTTCTACCCGAATTTTATTGCACACCGGACACCCGTGTTCTCGAAAACTTTCTCTAAGAATCTGCTTATGCTTATTGCCGCCTCTTGTTTATACAAAAGCGCTGCCTGTCGGCTAGCTTGTTGGACAGACGTCGCAGAGGTATAGTTATAATACTTATAGTTGGTCTCTCTCGGATGAGTTCTCGGCTTCTCGGTGGTCGAACCGACGAACTTAAGTATAAACTTTATTTATTGCTGCAGCGAGAGGAGAGATAAGTTGAGAACAAACGAGTGCTCAGCCCCTCCGTCCTCGAGCCGATAGTACGTAAATAACGTTAAATAGATTGAATGTTTGTAATTGATAGAGAACCGAATTCCCGATATTGATTTTTTCGTTGGAATTTTGGCACTTGTGTAGTATTTTCTTGGCTGAAAATTGACAGAAGAAGTGCTGAAGTTTCGGTGGAATATTTTTAATGATTTTATTTCTATTATATCTGTTCTTTTTCTAAAGAATTATAAATGTTGATCTTTAATGTTGAAACAAAAAATTTATTTACCTTAACATTGTTTACGAAGGTTATTGTCTCATATTTCTAGGACACAAATGTGGAGCAGCGGTTGTCATGAGACAATAAGAACAAATTTATCTGCTTAAAAAGACTGCATTATATATACATAAGACTCGACAATGGGTGATGACGAGGATTGGGATGCAGAGATTGCTGAGCCTGCATCAACCCCATCCAAGGCCTCGCCACCGCAACAAGACAGCTCTACACCAACAACACCTCATCAGACTCTAAAAATCACAGATGGCTACAAATACAGCTATGAAGCACTTGCCAGTCCAGCTAACATTGACGACTGGGTGGAACCTCCCTCATATGGAGGCTATGGAGGATCCAGGCGTAATGGATACTCCCAAAGTCCAGGGCCTATGAGAAATGACAGATTCAATGACAGTCGAGGTGAAAGTAGAAGGTGAGGTTCATATCTATTAGATTTTTTAGTGTAAAGTTCCATGTAATTTCACAAATCTTTATTTTAGATCTGACCCAACGAGGCGTAGTAGATTTTCAAATAGATCTCTGCCAGAAGTGCCAGTAACTGACTGGGATGCTCCAGATACTTCAGCCAGTCAAATGAATGGATCCTGGAAGTCAAATGTTGCTACTCCAATGAATACGACAGCAGCAGATGGAGATTGGGATGAGCCATCAACATCTACTCCTCGAGCTCCTAAATCTGCCCCCAGAACAGTTAACGTACCATCCTTTAATCAAAATAACTCGCATAACAAGTCTACTAATAAAGCAGTAGATGAAGAAGATTGGGATGATGAACCATCAGGAGCAACATCTAATACTACAGTAGTAGATATACCCACATTCAATCCAAGCAGTTCAAGCAGTACACCTGTGTATTCTGAAAAGCCAGGCACACCTTTATATTCTGAAAAGCCAGGCACACCTCTATATTCCGAAAAGCCATGTACACCTCTGTATTCTGAAAAGCCATGTACACCTCTGTATTCTGAAAAACCACGTACACCTCTGTATTCTGAAAAACCACGTACACCTGCGTATTCTGAACCACCAAGTAAACCTGCAAACAATGTTGATGAAGAAGACTGGGATAAGCCATCTGGATCAGCTTCAAAGAGCCAACCTGTAATGGATATTCCAATCTTCAAACCAAGTAGTTCAAATATTTCAGTACAAGACTCGGAACAAAATAATTCTACTAATACTACTAATAATGATGAAGAAGACTGGGATGCAGATCCATCAAGTCAACCATCAAATACTTCTAATGGATTTGCAATGAACTCGAATGGAATTGACATTCCTATTTTCAAACCAAGCGCAAGTGATGGTGGACAGCCATATTCTAATAGTCCAGTGAACCAAAGATACGAAAATAGTTCTCATTCAAATAAATTACCATTAAAAAGAGGTTTTGGTGATGATGATGATCGTTTTAGTCGCGATCGAGATCAAGATCGGGATCGGGATCCATTTACTAGATATCCTCGAGAAAACAACAGGTTAATATTTAGATCTCAAATCAATTTTTTTACAGACTTCATAAAATATGTTAAATTCATTCTAAAATTATTTTCAGGCATGCTCCTTATGAAAGAGGTGGTAGAGGCGGTAGGTTTAACAGAGGTGATCGAGGTGGCAGAGGTGACCGAGGTGACCGAGGTGGCAGGGGTGGCAGAGGTGGCAGAGGTGGAAGAGGTGGAAGAGATGGTTACTTTAACTCACGTGATAACTCAAGAGATAGGGGGGATAGAGGAGATCGTGGAGGAGATAGACCTTTCTCACGAAATTCTTTTGGCAGAAATGAAAACAATGACAGGTCCTCATTTTTGCCAGCTGACTTTGGTACTCCTTTCAACCAATCTGCTAATAATACACAAGCAGAAGAAGACTGGGATTCTCCAACTGGTCTTAAGACCCAACCACCACCTAATCCAGTATCTACAGAATCTGATGCTGCACCAACTCCAGCGGTAAGTCATAACAACAAATGTAATAGTTATTTTTGTATGATACATTCATTTTTCTAATTAAAACTTTTTATTTAAAGGCTATCCTATCTATTCCTATTGATACACAACTGATAGTAACGCCAGCAAATGAAGAATCGTGGGACTAAGAGGAAGAATAATGCTCATGCAAGTGCCTAAAATATTGTGTATAGAAAGTTTAACTAACTGACATAAGACATGTTATGATTGAAATGATCAATGTTCATAGTATTTATATGAATATTTAAACAGAAATTCTAAAGATTACATTAGTAGTCTACCTTTCATCTTATTTATATAGACATATGTTTATTTCAGTGACAATTTTATTACTGCGTGAGAAATATCATTTTGTGTCAAAAGTTTATTGCAATCTAAGTATTTTGTTGAATTTCTGTTGAATTCTCACGCTTATTGCATCAATTTTTTAATGGTGGTACTATGATTTGGTGAATGACGATTGTTATAACTTTTCAAATGTTATATTAAAGGAAATCGATAAAAATAAGTAGAGAATATTTTTCTTAAGTGTTTATAGACGTAAGCTATATTTACATAATGTACCAAAAACATTATTTTTTCAGCTTTATAAGATAAAACCTTGTCATATAGAAGTTTAATTATATATGATGATGTATATTTTATGAGGAAGACACTTAATGCAAAAATGAAATTTTGAGGTGTTCCCATGTTGGTAGTGCCTTTACAAGAAAATCAATGTACATTTAACTTGAATAATAAAAAGCTTTGGTTATGAATTTTGAAGTTGAAAATTTTACATACGTATTATTTGATATGTTTTAAAATATCAAAACATATTTCAATTTACTACACAGATATGCAAAAATACATCAAACTTTTTTTTTCATATCTACAATTCCTTCATTCCTTTTTTTTTAACAGTCACATCACATTAGACACTACATTCACTCACACTTCTGCTATAGGCATTACAGGTATAAGTACCAAAAAACAAATATAATTTATCCATGAGATTTTTCTCAGTGTTTTTCAATTCTTTCTCATTCACTTAATAACAAAATTCATTCTAAATTTCAATTCTTGGTCTATATTGTAGCCTTAGCGGTGGATCACGAAACCTCCATCTTGTTACATACACAAACTTAAGAGTGTGATCTTTTCCTAATAGTTCATTATTACATAGAATATCAATCTGCAATGATTAATTATAAAATGAGTAAAAAGTTTTTATGAAAAATAGAAAGGGTTAAACGAAAGTTTACTTACATCACGGTATTTTTCCATGCCGTTAAGTACTTTTTTGGCTATGAATTTTTTCAAATGCGTTATTGTTGCCTGAGCAGAACATCTTATATAGCCTCGTTTCAAGGTCTTCAAACTGGCATTAATGCATTCCAAACAAACATTGACCTAAGTAAATAATATTTGATTTAATATTTTATGAAAACCAAGCATTTCAAATTTGTTTAGTTATGAATGAAAAAAATTAATCAATATTTTTACCTGTTCATCCGTTCTGTGATAGTCCGATTCTGCATGTGCATCTGCACTTGCTTTTTCATCTTCCACATCTCCAGCATTTGGTAAAATATCCTTTGGATAAGGCAAACCCCTAGCTCTATAAAATTCTCTCTCCCTTTTGATCTCATCTAAGAGGATATAATAACGGTTATTCATTTTTCAATCTTACGATTTTATTACAATTTGATTATCATTAACTTACTTTCTTGTAAATCAGGAACTAGTTTGTAAACGATATCTTGCATAGTCCTATCAAAACTAATATATTGCAACGGATGAGACTGATGTATAACAATTTGACATTGTGGACAGGTATTCTTTTCATCAAGATGCTTGACCAAACAACTTTTGCAAAAGGTATGCAGGCATTCGGTGACAGTCGTGGCATCTATGAGATAGCCACGGCATATTTTACAAGTTATGTGGCTGTTCAGTGCCTTTAATTTTATTTTCCTCTCCATGGCAATGTTTTCAATATAACCTTAATGTTGTAGCAAACACTATTGGATACTCTTCGTGCAAGTTCTTTGCAGAGTGAAGTATCTTATTTGTCCATTAAAAATCGTCCTCCTCTAGTTTGTAAACATTTTTCTGAGCTATAAACGTTTTAAGAAAACTAGCAACAATACAGCTTGCAGTAAAAACATTTGACAGCTGTACATTTGTTGTTTGATTCTTCTCTACTTGCTTGTGGCTTTAGGTGTAAAACTTGGTTTTCATATTTACAGAAGTACTCGACCTACACGTTAACACAAACATTTACATTATACTAAAGCCCGTAAACGAATTTTACAAAAGTTTGATACACTGACACATCATACACGGAAAATACCTAATAATAAGTTTCATTTATACGACATGTATACGACTACCGAACCTAACCTCAAAGCGTACAGAGTAAAAGCTTTCTTGAATTTAAAGTATAATTACATCGTGCAAGAACCGTTAAAAAAACGTTTGATTGTATCACTAAAAGATCGATCGTCAGTATAAAAATCGACGCAGAGAAATAAAAAAGAAAACTTTGAAAAGAAACTAAAAGTTTCAACACGAAAAGTGCATGAACGAGTGCGTGGCTGATGACAACACTGATTGACGTAAGTTAGTAAGTGTATAGTAAGTATACCTATAGCTATAAGCAGCAGTCATCAGTAGCAGAGAGTATACTTTATGAGCCATATCAGATGTGCATCTGCAGGAAGCAGGAAGCCGGAAGCGCGTACGTATTATGCATTAGGATTTTTCAGGAAATGCACTATATCTTTTACTTAAATGCCATATTTGCCATATATAGTTATTCATTTTATAGATATTAGTTGCAACAAAACTGGCCTTTTTTAACACGGTGCATAAAATAGGCTCTTTTTCATGCAACTCTAAAAAAAATGGTAAAATAACCATTCCGAGCGTGTTTGACGAAACGGTAATAATTTTTGAAAATTTTCAAAAGTTCTGAAAATTGTTAAAGTGTCTTATAAATAATGCATATTTTGTAATTGAGTGACAGAAACTTAGAATAAAATTTAAACTTTCCATATTTGCTCTATGTGTGTACGAATGAAGAAGGGCCCGGCGATAATAATTATATATGCACATGCACTTGTCATAAAAGAATACGGTATAATTATAATAATGGGGTGGGGGAGGGCCTATTATATATACGGCGCCCTAGACTCTAATTTGTACTGAGTCATCTTTGCACTCTCGCTGTAATTAGCGCATACCTATAATCCCCGGGAATGGGACCACTTGTTGCACAAGTATTATACTGTGCATTTTTTATAAAAAATATATACTATTCAAATATTTTAAAAACATACGTAATTGTATTTTAACACGTAATAATTATAAAAAATACGCCGGACATTATATAATTATTATCTTTTAGTTTAGAAATCATTATAATATAGAGTCAACACATTTTGGTGACTCTGAAGATACTTATAATGGCAACAATTATATTTAGGTATATCATGCATAATGAACTTATGTTTGCGTCAATTATCTTTTCTAAAGACTTTCTATTATCGATGCTGTAATGCTTTATTTGCACTAGCTGGGAGATTCCATATATTGTATGGGTCTTGAATCCACCAAAAATGCGATTTTTCGGCCCAAAAACGAAGGCCATATTCTACGTTAAATATTAAATTGTAATTTAAAATATATAGATATCTTGTCTTATTTAATGAAAGAAACTATTAACAATATTGAAATACACATACAAATTTTATTGATTTGAGCAATTCACTATTGCATTACAATATAATATAATGAGAATGAGTATACACGTGATGCTTAATTGGTAAGTTAGACAATTTATACAATTCAATTTTTATAATTTCTTATATAAACAGATGCTTAAATGCTGATTTATTACAAGCTACACACTTAAATAATGCACCTTTAGTCCATGAGTATTTACAATGTCTTTTAATACTAATACAACATTAAAATATGAATTATTTTACACTCTACTATATAGCGCACCGATTTTAACTTGATTATTTCATCTTAATGTACTCATATAATAAGGTAATGAGTCTGTAAAAATTATTTACTTGATTTATCAAGGGTGTCTGTGTTTATTTGAGTACAATCGAGTACAATACATTTTCTTTCCATTCTCGTCGATAAACAAAAATTATCGTAGTAACATGAGCGAACCTTACACCTACAGATAAATATATGTTAAGAATACGTTTTCAATAATGTAACATTTGTGTTATAGACAATAATAATACTTACAAATTGCTGCGACATATAATATCGTTTAGGTGATGTATGGAAATTTGATTGCAGCATGATTACGATTGCTTGTAAGATTTAACTTTTTACAGAAAAAGTACACTTTTTTCTAATAATATCAATTTTTCTGTAACGGTTTATACAATATAAATAAATTATCTATTTCTAAATTTTTGGTTTCAGAAATTCAGTTTATACGTTATATCGAACTTTGACATTTTGCGCATTTCAGCAATATCATAAATACGCGCTGTAACATTGACTTTCCTTACGAGGATAAAAGCTGATAATAGCATTCAAATATAATAGATATATTGTATTTGCACATAAATAATTAACAAGGATTCTTTTTTACTTGATATGCTTTCATTTTGTAACACGTAAAGAATATAAAATATAAAAAAATATTTGCATTTCCGAAAGCTTTACAAAATTAGTCGTTATTTTCTAGAATTTTGTAAAAGCTGTTATTGTAAGAATTTTTATAAATTATGCATTTGTTGTACTTGTTATTAATTACTATAGTACGATATACTTGATGTATTACACCTAACTATTGCAATTTCTTAGAGTATTGACAAAAATTTGATCATTTTCTAACAATATGATATAGGCACACATGGCATCTGTATATTTTTTACATGATATTGTTTTTTCTTCATTGACTAGTTAAAAAAACAGAAGTATTTATCAACTGAGCATCAAAACGATCGGTATATGAAAGCACAGAATTATAACGTTGTAATTGAATTATTCTTTAATTTTTCGTCAATTCAGTCATGAATGTGTTGCTGTAAAATTAAAACTATATCCAATATATAAGTATATAATATACATAAATAAATTTTTAATCAAATAAAACAATTTTACAATTTGACTGCGTTCGAAATAAACGCTTTTCATTTCCGCGCATATATAGTCCTATTATATAGTTCAAGCACTCTTATTCCATCAGAATATTTAATACATATCCTACACAAAATTTACAAACAAATACCGAGATTACATTTACGTAGTCCATCCCAGTATTAGGACCTTATATATAATATTAAATCGTATAATAATTATTGCAAAGTAGTCGAAGTTGTTGTATTCGATAAAGCTTTTGGAGCAGTACTCAATATCGGTACTTATATATTCAGTACTTGTTGACACAAAACACTGTAACAACGTTCTTTTAGTCAGCACTACCTCACGTTCGAAACTAAACATGTTGTATTAGAAATACATAGTTCACCAACCAATGCCGCTTTGGTTACACTGGGCGTAAATAATGACAGCTAATTATCGCGTCATAATTAGCAGATCGAAACCATCTGCAGCTCTTCGTTCTTTCGTTTAGTGCAGGTATAGCTGGACATAAATTCCTCTCGCTTTCGTTTTAGAATTTTACAGTAGATTTCGTTGGAACGGAAATTGATCCTTGTCATCGTCGTTCTCCGCGTCGCTCGATTCTTGACTCGACGGTGGTGTGTCCAGTGGCGGCAGTCCTAGGTCTAGGTATTCCTGCAGAAATTGAGATATCGATGATTACGATGGTAGACTTAAATTTTAGTCGAAACGAGATCAACAGCATAATATACGTACTTCGTTGGCTGTTATCGTGAGTATCCTGTCGAGGAATTCGACTAATTCTGAAAAGACCGGTCTGTCCTCGGGTTGGTAGCTCCAGCACTCTCTCATCAATAGGTATCTGCAATAAGATAAAGATTATAAGATATGTGATTCATCAATGTTATAACTTTGTTCTTGTACCAATACTCACATTTCAACGCAACAACACGGTGGCTTTTCCATTCGGAAGCCAGTCTTGAGAAGCTGGAAGAGTTTCTCGACGGACGGCACCGACGGATATGGAGTACCTCCCAGAGTCATGATCTCCCACAAGAGTATTCCAAACGACCAGCTGTAAACCAAAAGCCAAAACGTTTTACGATACATCCACGTATAGAACAATAAATTACAATAAATTATACTCACACGTCGGACTGTGAGGTATAGATGCGTTTGAAGAGAGCCTCGGGTGCCATCCATTTGACAGGCAATCTTCCATCAGTGGTCTTTCTGTAATAGTCGTGACAGTGGATGTCCCTCGCGAGACCAAAGTCCGCGATCTTGAGCACATACTCGTCGCTGACCAGGACATTCCTCGCTGCGAGGTCCCGATGGATGCATCTGCGACTGGCAAGGTATTCCATACCTCGAGCGACCTGATAGGCAAAGGAGACGAGGTCCTTCTGGGTGAGAGTCTTCTTGTCCTTGGCTGACTGTTGACCCAGTGCCGATTCGTAACCAGAGGAGCTACGGTGCTCGCGCAGAAAATCGCGGAGGTTACCGTGAGGTGCGAACTCCACCACCACGTAGAGTGGACCACCCTGGGTACACGCTCCAAGGAGGTTGATGATGTTCATGTGTTTACCGATTATCTTCATCATCTCCATCTCGGAGACCAGGTCCATCATCTCGGAGTCCGTGTGGCCCTCTGAAGATTGTAAAGTGATGATTGTAGGTTTATTTTCATTTTACTCGAGTGCAAATCAAAAGTTTTCTTTACCTTTGAGCATCTTGACGGCGACGATAGTCGACACCCCGAGCTTCCCTGAATTCGTCGTGGCCTTGACTACTTTGCCAAAGGCACCTTCGCCCAGTGTATTTCCCAGAACCAGCTGTTCCCTCGGTAATTCCCAGGCACTGTCCAGCGGTAGCTCGTACTCGGATATGCTTCCGGACCCACTGTTCTCCTCGACGGTGACAGTCGACTTTTGCTTCTCGATCTTGACAACCGGCATGAGCAGCGACTCCTGGACGTTCTGGGCGTTCACCAGGTTCTGCTTCTCCACGATGACCTTCTTCGTCCACTGGGTAACTACTGCCGCGCGAGCCGTTTCGATCGCCAGTAGCTTCTTCATCTTCTGACGCTTCAAACGGTGGTAGCTGTAGATCACCACGACGATACCCACCGCGAAGAAGATGAAGAGAACTGAGGCGAGCACGTTCACCAGGACAGGGTGTGGTCGGGCTGTCAATGGCTTTCCTTGCTCCTCCAAGGCTGTTTTTTGGGTTTCATAAAAAATATTGATTAGGCAACTTTCATCAGCTGTGTTATCGAGGGAATTAACAAAACTTACACTCGACGACGCGCAGGTACGCGCTACTGAAGCTGTAACCCATTGCGTTTTGGGCGATGCAGGTGTACCAACCCTCGTCCTTCTCCGTGACGTTGTGAATCTCCAGCACTTCTGGATTCAATTCGCCCTCCGCCTGAGGATGAATAATCTGTCAGCTCATTCGTTCTCGTATATACTTATATATAGATGGAGTGATAAAGCATTCGCTTGCGGAATATTAATGCACGCAAAGTGTATACAAGAAGGATTAATTACACAAGAGGTGAGCAGTAGCATAGAAAATTAATGGCACGTGCAAAGTTATAAAAGAAAAGAAGCAGCTGTAGCCCCACCTTGACCTCGACCCTCGAGCTATCATTGGTCTTGTTGAGGGTGTCGAAAAACGTGTGATATCCATGATACCACTCGAGGTGCCTGTGCGTATCCGATAGCACGACGCAGGTGAAATTGACGTTACTGCCGATCGGCACTGTCACGTTAGCCGGCGCCTGCGTCAGGATCGGCCTCGCCTGTATGCTTTCTAAATCGAGAAAAGAGAGCCCAACACCAACATTTAGTTATACTCGCTGTCGCATTTTTCATTTTGTGTGTGGAATAACACGTGATATGTGCTTTTTAGATTAGGAGCGAGCCGAATCGTTGCGTTTTATTTTTCCTTTAAGCAACCATCCGGCTCGAGAGTATTAGAGAGAAAGATTAAAGCAGTGATGTGAAAGAGTAATAATAATAATAATAACACATAATAATTGTCGTTGCCACGGCTTATATTGGCCTTTCGAATTAATTCACAGTGCGAGAGAGATCGTTATAAAGGTGTGTACAATATGATGTGTGGGTGTATGTATAAACAGAAAAAGATTTCATCCGCTACCAGAGTCCAACACCAGTCGCCCCGAAATAAAAGCCATGGCCACGGATATATACACAGGGATTTACGAGTACCGCGGCCGCTTGTGTGTGTGTTCGTAAAAATACAAATATAAACGTGCGCACGATAAATGGTGAGAGAGAGAAAACGCTGCAGTTGTGTGTTATATCGACGTCGCCAGGTGTTTTGTCGATCTGGCCGTGCTTTTTAAACTTTGATTCTCGAGTTTCTCGAGTTTTGAAAATCAACTGGCGACGTCGACATTTTATACATCTCTCGCATATATATCGTGCTACCTGATGAAGCTCTGTGCCGTTAGGTTTGATCTTGTAGTTCTCGGGATATCGCTCGAGCCTAAGCCACGTGATGTTAGGCGCGTGCTTGGATACGACGTGACACGTGAAATTGGCCGTTCGGTTAACCAGAATCGTTTGGTTCTGGGGGAAGGCCAGGATGTGCGGGCTGCGCTCGTCTGAGCTCGGAAATTTCACATTACTCAATCTTTTTCTCCTTATTACTCTTTTTCTTTTTGCTCACTACTCATGGGATTTTACTCCTGAGTCATCTCGCGAATCTTTCTATATTATATAGTTTTTAAAAAATCACGTGATTTACCTACTATCAAAAACAAATGCGTCACACATTGCTAACTTAGAAAAAGTTTCTTTTTATATATACAAATGGGTCACGTGATTTTTTGTTCTCGTGAGTAATCTAGTGAATCCCCGTATTCGCTATAAAGCAAAGTAACTCACCAACGACGTTGATTTTGAAAGTGTGATTAATGCAGCCGAGAGCATTGCACACAAGGCAGGTGTAGTTGCCACCGTCCTGAATGATCAGCTCTTCGAGCTTCAAAGCCCACTTGTTGGTGATGAGCCGTTTGTTGTTGCTCTGCTGCTCGCCGTCCTTGAACCAGGTGATATTCGGCTGAGGATATCCTGTGGCCGGACACTTGAGCTTGAGTGTATTTCCCGCCGGTAACAGTTCCGATGGCATGAGCTCCTCCTTGAATCTCGGCGCCATCGAGACCTGCGTCGCGTTGCTTTGAATCTCGGCTTCCGCAGGATCGAGATGCAGCGCTCGAGTTTCCGGCATAACTGTGGATTTCGGAGCTTTTTTTAGTCAACATTTCGTCGCTGCTCTATATACTATATAGAGCACTTGGAGATGGGCCAATTTTTCCGAGAGCAAAGCGTCGTTTGTTCTTTGTAATTGCAGTTGGAAGTGCGTTATTGAAGAGACAGAAAAGTAGTTCGTGCGATTCGCATATATATCGCGCTAAGTGTGTTGAGCAAACGCGAAATTTTTAGAAACTGGACCGACGAGCTATACCTTATAGCATGACGTACGAAAATCGGCAAACAGGTCTTTAAAAATAAAGCGACACGCGGAAACATATTTTCGAACTCACAATATTATGAAACTCCATTTATTTACAATTTGGATCAGCGAAGTGAAATCCGCCGGTAATTCGTATTTCTTCCAAATTCAATGACGAGATCCCAATAAAAAGTACAACATAAACATACCTCTGGAATCAGCGATCTCAAGTTCGTTAGTCTCATCGTCGGGTCTGAGGGCGCCTTGGACTCTGCCTAGTTCGTAGTCGCTATTTTCGTCGTGGAATCCATCGTTGAGTTCGGGCTCGACTATAAGCGTTACGTTGCGCCAGCCGACCTGGTCGACGAGGCAGCCGTAGAAGCCGGTGTCCTCTGGCTTGGCCATCTTGAAACGGATGCGTTGACGCTGCGTCCGAATTCTCGACGTCGACGACAGGAACGGCTTATCGTCCTTGTACCAGGAGACGCCGGAGCCGCTTGTCGGTCGGTCAGGATTACATAGTAAGCTCAGACGGTCGTCGCTCGACACCGTTACGTTCTCGTTGAGCTCCTCGACTGTTGACAGAGGAGAAATAATTTTTCTTTATTTTTCACATACGTTTAAAATTAGCGAGAGTTCTATTTGCAAGTTTTAGTTTAAAAAAGAACACCGAAAGGTGTTTGTCAACAGATTGGGGAGGAAAAAAAATCGCCGCGAGTCAATCATTTTCCGACGGCGGCTTGCGTCTATAAATAGCGGCGCGGATAACAAGGTGTTCGTCAATCGACGTTATTTTTAGCCGTGAACCCCCGTTGGCTCGGAGTTAAACTTTATGAAACAAGAGAAAAAAAAGAAGAGGAGGAAGACGCGCACACGATGGAAGGAACCGGTCCAATTTAAAGGAGGCTTTTGCAGTAGCGCGTGCGCTTGTCCATTCACATATATACGCGACGTACGAAAAAGAGAAGACGACGACGACGACGAGAGATATCGCGGTGGCCAGCTGGAAAGCGGCCAGGAGTAAATTACGCGGCCTCTCTCTTATTTTGATACGACGCAGAGCTTTTCGCGCGAGTCTTTCCCTAGACGAGATTCACCGAATGGGGATTCGGATATTTACGCGGAATTATATATATTATGTATCGCGTATGTATATATAGAAGGGAGTGTACGGACTGGAGCAATTACTCGCGCACACGCCAATAAGACTTCCGACAAAAGTATGCACTCACTGCAGCTGTAGGAGATATAATTAGTCTAATAAGTTGCAGAGATTCAATCTCCGGGAATGAAGGGAAACGCTTGCGGGAAAGTCAAAGGAAGTACGCTCGGTTTAATTTCGTTCAAGAATAATAATATCTAATACACACGAGCTTTCCTAACACGTGTATTATAAGAAACAGCGGCGTAATCCTCGCAGAAAAATGCACCGACACGATTTCCCGAACCTTGAAACTGAATAGCTTACACTACTGCTGTGCCCAAGAGAAAACAATAAATTTCCTCTCGAGCAGTGTGACAGCACATTGCAAGCGACGGTTTATTGTGCTATGCCTTCGGCGCTTCCATTTAAATAAATCCCGGCCTTTCCATTCTGCATCTCTCTCTCTCTTTCGGTCCCTGCGTCGCACGTGTCTTTCACGTGTTTTTGACGAGGCGCGCGGTGTTGCGGTTTACCCTTTTGTCCCGGTTCTTTTTTTCAAAAAGAAGAAAAAGTTACAAATGTGCATCAAAAGCGGGTTTAGTGTGTTTTCGCCGATGCGTGGTTAGAAATCGACCCAATTTCCGAGAGCACGTTCGCCGCGTATATTTTTGGGTCGGAACGCCCTGTCGCACGTGACTTTCGACGGATTTTCGAGATTCGATCGAGATCATAATTTATTAAAGTCGACTTCTGTCGGGTGTGTGTGAAATCGTTCTGGACTCGCGCGTGAAGAGAAAAAATGAAGAAAGATTACATATCCGATCCGCAATAACATAACGATTGGAGGTATAGGTATATATAGATAATGGGGGAGACGGTATCCAGCATAGTGTACTTGAATAAATCAATATAGCATATCTGTCCTTCTCTTTCTCTCGACCTGTTTGTTAAATAATAAAGCGGGTTCGCGAGAGAGAGAGAGCTGCGCGCGGGACCACAGGGCATTCAATGACCCGGCAATTGGACAATTGAGCCCAATCATAATAATACTTGTACTTTAGCGACAGTAGAGAGCATTTCGTTAGTCCATGCCACTACTCGCTTATATCTATACACACACCGTATACTTATAATACTCTGCGCTACTGTGCCGCGCTAATTTCGCGCGCCCTTTCCGACTATCTATATTATACTCTCTCTCTGATGCCGACTCTTTTTTTTTATCTCGCTGTACGTTTATAGACTTGTGTAATCTCACTTTTATTGTTCACTTTTGATTCCATGGGAAAACCCGAAATTTCCGTGTGTTTGGTAAACGAACGTAACTAATAAAGAAAAAAAGAAATAAACAGTTTCCTCACTGTCCCACTGCGGATCCCAATTAACCGAGCGATAGAAAAGCATCCATTAGCGCGTCCGCGACATTAAAATTTTTTTTTCACGCTCCCAATACAAACAAGCATAGGAGTTTCCCTCACACGCGCGCGGGTCAACGTTGAAAAATCAAACAGCCGCCGCGGTGATTATGTGCGCCGGTTTTTTTTTCAGGGTAGTCTATATACAGCATGATATACCCGACGTCGTATGTGTGTTTGTTATTATTTTGAAAAGTCGCTCAGAATTTCGGTGAAAGCGAAGAACTATACTGTATTCACTATTTTTCGAGAGTTCGAAATTCAAATTTTTTATTTAAAAAGATATTTCAACGCCGAGAGATTATAGGATCGGTATACAAAATTAGCCCCAATAAGACATTAAGACAAACCCTACGAAGATAAGAACGCGCCGGTATACTTGATATTATACGGCCCCGTAAAGCTGTCGAAAAAATTAATCGAAAATAGAAACTCGTAAGGCATCCTAAAAAAGCGTATAGACCCGTGCCCCAGAGTCGTCCCTTAGCCCATAAGCCCAGAAAGAGCATCAGGGCAATAATAAGCTACTGCGCGGCTGTATACTAAAAGCACGTGTGCATCGCAGCCTCGTCGGCATGGATTTCGGGGATACTATCTAGTTTCGTCGGCGTCTCTCGCTTCTTCCCTTCTCTCTTTTCCGCCTGTCCTCGCTCACAAATCTCGGATCTGCGCGCCAGATGTGCCGCCTTTCTTTCTCGCTTCATCTCTATATTCTGTGCGCGTCCTTCTTATATATTATATGCGAGTCGTCTCGCGCAGGATCGTTATATTGTGCGATTCGACGCCTTTCTATATTTATAATATAAGTCGCTCGATTTTATCCACTTGTTGCTGTGTAATTTGAAAAATAAAATTCGAGTATTATAAAAATATTGGCCTTTCCCTCTGCACCACCTAATCATCGCTCCTGTTTTATTTTCCTCGCGCAGACGTTACTTTTTAACGCCTTCTATTTGCTTTCCCTCAAACTCCGCACGCCGACCTTTAAATATAGACGCGCGCGTGTTTTACGCTACTCTTTTGTTTGCTTATCCAGGCGGCCGGGGTGTCGGTCTAATAAACCTGCTCCATATATTTCCTCCTTTGCCTATTTTCCTATTATCCCGCAAATAAAGCTTTATAATTATGTGTATAAAATTGAGACACACTCACCGAGTCGGATCTGTACGTGTCGTGCGAGTGCATCGTGGAGAAGGAATAGTGCGAAGAATAATAATCCCAGGAGCAGAGCGCACCTCGTCGGCATCCTGTAGGTGATTGTCGCGACGCGCCTTCACTGCGTCTGCGACATGAATATGGTGTCTGAAAAATAAAAATGATAGATACACTTATTATAACGCATAACCAAAACATATAAAATCAATAAACAAGTATCTCCCATCAGTGGACTTTTTGGCCTCTTTTTTCCGAGTTCCTTAAGCTCGCAAGTTTTTGGCGAGTCGCCAATTCCGAAAAGGCTGCTGCACTCAGCGACGTCGTCGAGAGCAACGGTTTTAGCGACTCCTTTTTTTTCCCTTTTCCGCGTCTGTCGCCGCGCGCGAGACACTACAGCATTCTTTTTATTTCTCACCTTGCCCTTCGCCTTTTGTCGCGCGTGCCCGGAATGTTTATCTCTATAAACGGCGTCTTTTTTCCCGGCGGTCCATTAGTTTTTTCGGGAGTACAGTCGAGTGCTAATTCTCAGCTGCCGTGTATTTATAAACCGACTCTATATATATACGGAACGCGCTGTACTATTATCTCGCGGACGTAAAAGTTTATGCGAATTTCGATAAGAGAGAATGCTTCATTTCGCCGAAATACATATAACACACGCTCATCCTTTTTCAATTGATTCTTTAGTGTCTTTATCAGCTGCGCTCTCGCAATTGAATTTGAGAGAACGAAAAAATTGTTCGCGCTATAAAAAAAAAGAGAAAATTCTTTTTTTTCACCCCTTGAATTTACTCGCTGATGTAGTGTGTGACTTGATATTTATGCTGGGCGCTCTTGAAGGAAGGGGGAGAGAGAGAGTCGCTCTTTTTTTTCTTATGGCATGTGTGTGTTGTGCACCTAATTGTTGCCTCTGTGCTGACGCCCGGAAGAGCCTTTTTAATACATCGAGTCGTCCGCCGGATCGGACGGTCAATCTATTTCAGCGCGAAACTTTATATATAATTATGCATTGTTTGTTCGAGCTCTGCACTACTCAGTTGATCGGATTTTATAGGTCAATATATAATAATATACACTAGACGATTTCACGGTAAAAGCGAGAGAAATTCAGCGAAAAGTCACAAAGATATTAACTGATTGAGCCAATTCTTCGAGTAATCAGTTGCTCTGTTTTTCTCGTGCAGTCAATAAAGCGCATATTGTGTCCGAGAGCTCGCCGACGTAAAATTACGCGTGCCCTTTTTATAATTGCCGCGCACGCGCGTTTCATCAAGTTTGATGTAAAAAAGAGAGAGTCGAGTTGTACTTAAAAAAAATTGACGCATTTAACCAGTCAAAAATGAGTTATAATAAAATACAGAGTATATGTGTGTAATCGTCGTCGTGAAAAAAAAGACGACATCCGCCGTCGAGTAAAGGAATGAATAATTAAAAGAAAGAATTCCTCAAATTCCTTAATTTCACGCGCAAAATCCAGACAATAAGAGAGAGTAGCCTGTGATGCGTGTGTGCACACACATACACAGAGACTCGCTCTAAACAAGTCGTCGGTGCTTTTCGTGTCTGATCGGCGTAATGAACAGTTTCCTGAAGAGGCCGACTCGAGATGAAACTCAGACACAGAGCAGTAGCAGCAGTCGAGTGTTGCAGGCATCAGCCGTCGGCTCTGGAGTACACAGTATACTATATACTCTACGAGGTCCGGCGCGCACATAATCCCTGCCTCACTCCAGTGCAGCTCATATTCCGGATAGACTAAGCAGAGCCCTTTTTTCCGCTCTCTCTCGGCTCGTCTTCTTCTTCTTCTTCTTAATAAACAGAAGCTTTTATTCCTCGAGCAAAGATAAACCCCCGGCTTTATGTGCGGAGCTCCCATTTTTACGGATTTACCACTCCAACGAGTGCATTATGCCGTCAGGTTTGACGGCTGCAGATTTTAAAAATCGCGCGCTTGGATAAATAAATGCGCGCGCGGGATTTTTAAATAACCTTACACTCGGTGCTGCAGCGCTTGTATGAATAATAAAAATGGATTAAAGAAGGAGCCTGACAAATTGAGCCATATCTTATCCTCTTTTAATTCACTTTATATAAGCTGCAGTTGCAGCGGGATTTCGAAAGGGAAGCATTTAGTCGCTTGAGAAGGAACTATATACAGCACAATTACACATCATAGGCTAAACAATGCTGATATACGCGTGTATACATATGGGAGAGATGAGATTTTGAAAATCCTCTCAATGAGCCCCCATACAGCAGCAGTAAAAGTCTTCCCTCGCACAATGGAGTCAAGATTAATGGGCCCAACTAACCGTGTCTCACATCGGCGGCGGCCGCGCGGAGCATATCGGTCAATCTGGAAGCTGATGCTCAATAGGCCTAATGCCATTACCATATATAACGGCCGCATCGATTCGCCGATTCGATTTAAGCGGAAATCATCGTCGTGCTTCTAATACGCGATGTATTATAAATTTGTCAAGTTTTATAAAACACATGCTCGAATTAAGCGAGAGATAAGAAATTGCAAAGATATTATGATGGAGACGACGGATGACCTTCTCGAAAACGAGGGAGAGTAGGTGTCGGTTCGTACAGTACGTATGTGTAATCCGGCTAAGAAGGAGGAGTATATAGCGCGCATAAGACTGTGTATATACTCTCTTTACTGCGCGCGTTCTTTTGGCGCAAGATTGGCTCAATTGCCTTAACGATATACGCGGAACACTGGCCGATTAGCTAGACGAAACACATGGCCAATCCGCGATTACATAAACCGAAATCTCGATAAAGAATTGCTGCGAAAGTCTTTAGTGAAGAAAAAAAATCGCGTATAATTATAGTCGCGAATGATATAATACTGATGTTAAATAACCTGCAAACTATATATTCTATACATAAACCGGTCTATGAAGCGCGCGAGTTTAAAAATAAATCTCTTCTCTCTCTCGAGCCTCGGAGAATCGCTGATGATGCTTTTCCGGATTCTCTCGAGAGCAGTAGGCAATTAATAAGGGTATAAAGTTATCAGAGACATGAAACGTTACATTGACATGTTACACACTCATCCAAGCTCGTCGCATATCAGGGCTGAGAAAGTCTGTGCAGTAGCGGTTTACTATCTACAAAGACAGACCCGAAAAATCATACACAGGCATGGCATAAGATGCATATTACACACACGCATATATACTTGTGTTTCGAGCTGCATCTGTTTTCGGCTTATCGTCTCGAGGGCTACGAGCACTCGAGCTTCGAATCAATTTTTTCCACCTTCGTAATTAGAGCGACGTCAGTTTCCCATGGGAAACGGAGCACAGTAGTGTCTTTTTTTTATAAATGCTTTTTCAGACTTTATTAGAGCGTGTGTATAATAATAATAATAATAATCATAATAGCGACGAGGTCATAACATTATAAAGCACAAGTCTCTACAAATTGGCGCAATGAGGACAACGAGAGACACCGAGAGCGATTGGCGAGTCTCCCTCCTACTATGTGCTCCTCACCTTTCCTGTCTTGCGCGCTCGACAGACCCTCTCGAAAAAATAATAATACAAATTCGATTCTCTACTATACGCTACTGATGCTCTATCGGAAGCGTAATCGAGTTTACCGATTGATTATATATATACTGCTTGTGTTATATAGCGGTACAACAAAATGTGTAACGATCGTAAAAAGAAACGATAAATTAAAGTGAAAGAGAGAGGAGAGATTAAAGGATGACAGTGTACTACTCGTTTACACGAGCCTTGAATAATAATTCACTGCAGACTCGCACAAGTCGACAAAGACGCGACTGCGCGTTAATTTCGCGAAATTGAACTCTTCCGAGAGAATAAGAGCCCGTAAATATAAAACGATTTTTCGCTAAAAGCACACGACTCTTGGAAAATGGTCAAACAGGAAGAGCGCTTTTATATATAAGTATACGCGCGCGCGGGAGAAAAAAAATCCTCAAAACATACGAAATCTGGCATCTGCCACAATCAATTATTCCACGAGCGTATATTAGAGCTGAGAGCTTAAAATATCGCATTGTATACCGTACGATGAGATGGGACAGGAAATGGAGCTAGATCGAGTTTATAACACACGAAAGCTTTTCGTGAAAGCTCTGTTGTACGAATGCGTATGACGTCGCTCGATCGGAATCTAATATAATTGAGAGTATTCGAAAAATATACTAATACTCGAACGAGATCTTTAATTATGATCGAGTTAGTCACGCAGCTATTTCAGCTATCACTTTGTAAGTGAGCGTAAAAGCTTCGTACACTTTATTATACTCATCCTACAGTGTACCACACACACACACACATACACACAAGGAAAACGATAAATCAGCTCCTACACACATAGGCTTTATTAATAAAAGCGCCTACGAGAGATTCGTTGAGAATCACAATAAACGCATTGGAAAAAAAGCTCACAAGGTAAACATCAGTTGCCGCAAAAAAAAAAAAAAACCCGGGTATTTCCGATAATCCGTATATATACACAGTGGCATCGTAAGCCTGGTATACACGATCCGATGTGTGTATATATGTGTGCTCTGATGATGAGTCGCGGGGGGACCGATGCAGCAACGCGCGCTGTTCTCTAAGTGAAGACAGATGACTGCCGGTCTCTCGTGCGCGCGATGCCTCGGTTCTCGGTCACATACTTTATAATATGCGCTATTACAGTATATATCAAGCTATTATATGAAAGAAAAATATATAGATTCTCAGTGCATGTGTGTATACATGCATAATTCACGAGAAACGGTTATTTTCGTATATACTCGATCGCTTACGATTCAGACGCGGTTCCCCTCCATTTACGTGCGCGGTGCATCGCGCATACTCAGTCGTATGACGCGGCGGCGCTATTCGCTCGTCCTTTTCCACGTACATATACATATTACACACACGACTTTCATATGGGCGCCGCGCGCGAATCCGTCGAAATAATATATGCGCGCTTCGCGAGACAAAGCTTCATTGTGCGCAAAGGACGATTTTTCAGCTTCGTATTATTATAACGGCCGCGCGTCGAGAGCGAATTGAAAAATCAGAGCAATATAGATGCACACTTCCGCAGCTATTTTATAATCTAATCTGGCCTCGCGGGCCGTAAAACAAAAATATACGTACACACATACAGAGATGAGAGAGAGAGTGCGACGTCGAATAATAAAAAATTAACATCGGAGAGAGAGGCGCGCGTTAATCCGACGACGAGGAAGGAGGAGTGAAACTCGCGTCGCGCTTGCCAGTTAAATACCGGAAACGAGTATAGGCACTTCCGGCCGGATTGAGTTTGGCTGATCTTTCGCGCGTCAGCCTCATATATATCGGGAGGGAGAGAGGGGGACATGAGCCTCTCTCGTATCGGTATCATTATTTTGAGAGAGCGACATCAGAGAGAGAGAGATTTCGTTGATTCGCTCGGGGGACGCTGATGCTGCTCTGTGAGAGTAGGTATGCGTTGCGGCGAGATTTTTATTTTATATTATATATACTCGTTGACTTGGCGACGCCGGTATATGTACAGTACAAATGGTCGCGGTCAAAGGAATCAACGATTTTCGGAACAGCCATAATATAAAAAGAGTAGAATTTTTACGCATACTAACCAGATGGCAATTTCTGCGAAAGGTCCTCCTTTCTCGGGCTGCGCGAAAAAGCTCGGCTGGTCCCTCTTCTCCGGTTTCTCCTCGGGAGCACACAGTTAATCTAGACCACTCGCGCGGCTATTATGGCACTACTCGTTAGCCTTCGTTTTCTAATGCGTCGCTAACAATGCCTTCGTCGTCGTCGTGTTCGGGCCGATCGCGGCGGGCCACGACCACATCGTTGTCTTGCACTGCTCTGTGTATGTGTGTATTAGTATTATATACAGCTCTTTCTCGAGCCGGCTGATTCACTCTATGTGTCCGACGTGTGCAGTTGTAGCGGCTTCGTCTGTTATTTCAGGCCTCGGAAGCGTAACTCTCTCTCTCTCTCTTGATGTAGTTTTTTTTTATTTCACTGTTGTATACTGCACACAATACAGCGCGTTTGTTTATCCGGCTTCCTCTTTATATTCACGCGCACTTTTGCGATCGACGGAGAACAGTCACTGGTGGCACACCTCTTTTGCGAAATACAACATCACTCGGATAACGGCGAACTACAGTTTTCCAAAAAAAAAGAAGCAGAGGGAAACAATCAGCGCAAGCTCATTTATAATGTACGAGAAGGAACTACTACCGCTTCGAGCGAGGAGGAGACGCAAACTGTCGAGAGAGCGAGAGAGGCCAAGTAGTGCCGGCGAACTGCCGAGCTTGAAATAACCACTCGGCCTCGCTCGCGCCAACCCTCGCTCTTCCTGCCCCACCCCCGCTGCCGCTGTACTATATACTATATACTATACGACACCCCACTCTCCATCGTAAATCTCCGCGTATAGCGCGCGCATGCTTACGCAGGCCCCTCCGATGCGTGTATTCTATATACATATATACCTATATAGCTATATATGTATATATACATGGATGCGCGCGCGACGCCCCGCGAACTTTAGCACGTGTAGCGAGCTTTCTGCCCTTTTTTTGCGTTGGTATTGTGAGAGCTGAGGTTTTGGGGACTGCGGTCTTTTCGATCATTTCTCCGGGCTTTTGCTGCGGTTGAAGCGATTTTACGGAGTCGGCAGACCGCAGAGGATTTTTCTTTCAGAGATGTGCAGGCTATGGTTGCAGATGCTGTGATTTTTTTCGGGATAAATGTGAAAGGAGCGAAATATAAATATAGTTTGATTCTAATGTTGCACGGTGATTTCGGAAATATGTCTATGAGGAGAAATGGCTGAAAATTGATTGGCTTTTCTGGCAACTTATTGCAATGTTTTTTTTCAACTTAGACAGATCTTGTTATTTTTCACATACCATGTATTTAATTCTCAAGAGACGAGTGTTTATTAATGAGTTAGGATCCAAGTAATAATTAATTAGCTTTGACGACAAGGGTAAAAAAAACATCTTTTTATTTATTATATTTTTATTGTAATAAAATATCGTTTATTTCTGTTCTCCTGCTTCTTCTTCTTTTTTTGGTTCACTTTAGTATAGTTGTAATAAAATCAAAGTTTTTATACGTGAAAATTATTATAGTATTAGAAATAATTATTAGCAACATGTTCATTTATATTTACAAAAAATATGTATTCCGATGTTATTAGATGTATAGGAATCATTATGCAATTTATTATAACTAGTCAATTAATGCGAAAGTAGAAATAATTCATTTGGTTTAAGAAAATAAAATAAATGCTAAAAGCATTATCTATTTGGCAATTATTACTAAAATATTTTATATATTCAGCAAACAACATTAATTTATTCAAAATGAACAACGCCTTTGAAACTTCTAAAATTCTGTCAATGGTAAAATAGATAAAATAACGTATAAAATCGAATTCAAAGCCCTACAAACTTTTCTCTCTCGCTGCACGCCTGAAAAACATTACCGAAAAGTTTAGAATAGAATAGAATAGAATAAGGTTTTATTTGATCAGATCAAAATGTTATACATCATACATAGTTTAATCTCATTCGCGCTGATGTACATCTTGCGCAAACAGTTTTTCGAACCTGACCCTATTTTTGGATATCTGGAAGTCGTAACTCGGTGAAAATCATCCTATCGGTTTAAATATTTGGAAATCCAGAAAAAGAGCATGTAAATCAGAGCATCACCTTGATCCCCAAAGGTAGTTATTCATAGATTTTTCGCAATAAGATCCAAAAGCAAAAAAAGTGCGCCCACCTCGCAGCAAATCCGTTCAAAAACTCATCATCACGTCGCTCTAAAATTACTCGCCGCGTATCATTAGAACGACATTATTCGACAAGCGATTGAAAGCAGAGTGAGTCTTGTAAATTCACGCCTCTCTCGCGTGCAAGTATATACACATAGAGCGAAGAGGCAACGAAAAAAAAACGAAGTCGCGCGCCACGACACTAGCTTTTCGTCACCCCGCCGACAGACTTTTCCATCACGCATCATCCCCCGGAAGTCGGTCGCGCGACGCACCGGGACACTTATATACGCCCTGCAGCCCGTCTTCTCATTTTTTTCACGCGTACATCGAAAAAAAAACCACGTCCTATAGATTACTATTTTTATATATACGCGCGCGCGCGCTTCCGTTTATGCTTGAAAAATGATCGGGATATATATGCGGCTAAACAAAAAAACAACGAGGGTTTCTGAAAAGTTACAGTAATTAGATTTTTAAGAGTGCCGGCGATGAGCGTTTGGAATATTCGGATGCATCAACGTTGATTCAGAGAATTTTCTCCAATTGTATAGCTTCTACTATTGGAAAGCTATTGAACCTCCCTTATACATAATATAAAAGGCGTTCACAGAAACTAGCCGGTCCTTGAGTCCACTATAGGTATTACAATACGCATAAAAATACAAAGCTTCCGATGGAGAAACTCGTAACGTTTGCCAAATAAAATACGCGCACTCTCTCAGCTGCCCCAGTCACATGCGTGTATAATACACAGGGCCTCAAGGATTTCGTGTTTTCAAAGTCCTGCGGATGCTGCGCAAAGACACTCGAGACGTTTTTTTGAGAAGGAAATGGGCAGCGGGCGCGCGCGGCCTGGAAATGAAAGTGGAACTGGAAGCTCATTTTTCTTCTAGCTCCTCTCCTTTTTTTGCGGCCGAGTGTGCCACTCCTGGCACATTGTCGAATAAACGACGGTGGAATAGAGAGAGAGAGAGAGGGAGAAGTCCGAGGCGCATGTTTAGAACACGTGTCGCCGCAGGGAACAGCAACCTTCTTCTTCTTCATAGAGCTGCGCCTTTTCTCTCTGTCTATGCTTTGAGCGTAACTGGTGATATAGTGGGAGTTGGTGCGCGGCTACGTGCCAGATCATGACCTGCGTCTCGTCGTATTTTTGGTACTCTCTCTCTCTCTCTCTCTTCTTCTTCTCTTTCTTTCTCCTGCGAAAGCGACGTCGATGTAAATACGACGGCGATTCGAGATGCCGCGCGCGAAAGACTTCCCTTCCCCCCCCCCCGACTTATAACTCCGCGTATATAAGCGGGGTTGAGAGATCCAATTAATGGCCCTGTGTACCGGTTCGGAGAGCTTGAGGCGAGGTGCAGTGCGAGTGCGCGAGCACTGTGTTATTTCTGACGCATTTCGAATTGCAACGCGTTTATATACACTGCGAAATTCAATTTGTATTGCTGCAGTCGAAGGTATTTTTATCAACTGCATCGCTGTGCGTTGTGAGGATGAAAAAAGTTTTGTTGCGGGAGGAGGAAAATACGATATATATTGTTCGACAGAATTGATTGCAAGTTTTTAAGGAACTTTACTGTGTTGATGAGTTTAAATTTGATTTTTAAAAAAGCATGATTTGAGTCGTTCTGCTGGGAAGCTACAGAGTTGTGATGTTATGCTTCTTTGTATTATGCACTACATCCGGATATCGCACCTGTAGTTCAATAACAATAATTGTCATCATGAGATTATCTACCATTCGAATATAGTTGATTAGAGCTGGATGAAAAGCCTAAAAGATAAAAAGGATAAAACAAAGTATGTGTTAAGTGAAGAAGGTTATAATGATGTAAGCGTTGCGTTTAGAAAAATTTATTTAGAGTTAGACAGGAAAAAGAGGATTATAAATAAATAATTAAGAAAGTTCTATAAGTATAAATGTGATTAATATAAGGACAACAGTAGATTCGATGACGGTGTGGAGGAATGAGTGTTAATTATATTGTAAAGTGTGGTATGTATGAATCTAAATATTAAGATTAAGTATTTATGTAAACCAAATCCGTTTCTGGTCCATTTGGCCGAAACTAAATAAATAAATAGTTGATTATAGCTAAGCTATAGCTATTAAAAACACGTAATTCAGCCGCTATAGGAAACATAATATAAAAAAATGTCCATAACCAGAACAACAATTAATCTTTTTAAAACCAAATCTGTTAAAATAAAAACAAAAGTATTTCGGAGCGTAATAGGTATAATATGGGATCGCAAATATATGTCGCATTAAGGAAAATATGACAGCATCTTATGCGCCACCAATCTCCACTATAGCCATCAGAGAAAATCTACAAAATTCCTCTAAAGAAAAGTAAGAAAAAAAAACATCATCAGTTTCAGCACTAACGAACTAAAGGTGCTAAGCCTAATGACTCCGAGCCCATCAGAAACTCGAAACTATCCCCCGGAGGATAGATCGCAGCGCGGCGACGTATGTGCGCGCGTCGATGGGCAGTGCAGTGTATATAACACGCACACATAGCTCGAGAGTCACATCTTGCGCGTGATTTCCTGTTTCCTGTCGACTCTTCGCTTCCTCTCCTTTTCTGCCACGCGCTCGACTCTCCTCTGCTCATACTCCTCCTCCTCCTCCTCCTCTTCCCGCATTATACTTACATTTCGACGCGCCGCTTCCGCGCTTTCTCGAAGCGACGAGAGCCGCAGAACTCGACTTTTCTGTAACGACCTCGTAACTCCACCGGGAGCACACGCGAAATACCCCGAGTTTCCGTCGTTTGCGTAACAGGAGAGGAGCTTTCGGCGTTTTAGTTTAAACGATCGACTGTAGGGATTTGGTTGTATTAGTGAATGATCCATTGATTCTTTTTTTTTGGCGATAGAGATCAGTAAACGAATTTTATTTATAGATCGTATTGGCGGCTTTTGTTGTTGCGTATTCTTATTCAAATTGCACAATGACGATTTTGTGTGTAAGGGACGATAATAGTATACAAGTGAAAATTGATTATCAAAAATACATGACTTTTATCAATGAATGAATATTGCTTCAGTTACAAGTTTTGAATGCATTTTTGTTGTACCTCTTTTTAAAATGATAAAATTATTGTTATGTTTTTAATTGTTCATGTACACATATTGTATGGTAAAGTTATTAGAAAATACTTTAAAAAATAAAAGTTCTTTATAAAATATTTGTTTATCTATTATAAAAAGGTATAAACATTGAGTATTATTACTCTTTACAAATAAAATGTAAACATTTTATTGAGCAGGAAAAATATCAAACTGTATTAGGGGTTCTCAGATGGAACAATACAGGCATATATATTAACGAACGAGAAAAACCTTAGAAGCTTAAAACTTCAAAGGATTAAATGGCAGTATTTGATAGACCCTTTCTGCTCTAAGCTCAGCGTTAAGAAGATAATGATTAAAACTGATTGAGAAGCTTTCAAGCTTGCTTTAGCGTTTTTTCTCGTTCACTGCTAAACTTTTTATATAATCATTCCTACTTGGATACCTGTACAGATAATAATATAATATAAAACTATTAAAAATATATATTTAAGTATATGGTGACTTTTGAGTTTCTATACATTGTAATATAATTATTAAGTTTGATCAGACATCATATTATAGTTACAATATGTTCTCTGCACACGCGTTACAACATCCAAATCAAATAGCTGGTTTTCAAGAATATATATATTCAAATCGTCAAGGGTGAATATATAAAAACAAGTTTAAAATCAACTATAATGCTTCAAATCGTTTATTAATTAAATATGAACAAAATATAACTTAAGGTTCAACTTTGAACATAAAAATAAAATTTAACTTCATATATGTAAACTATAAATTTTATTAAAATATATAAATAATAGATGCACTTCAATGATCAACATTAATACAATTAATTGAGTCACGTAATAATAAGCTAAAAGCGCAACGAAATAAATAAAATTTTAAATAATTATACTATTTTAATTATTGTCAAGCATCCGCCGCCGTATTAACTGGTGCAAGCGTCATATTTCATCGTGCACTTTTCTTCCGTTAACTTGAACTAGTTTTTTCTGCAATATAAAAAAAGTTAAATGCAATTATTTAATGCATATTCACATCGTAAAAAAGCAATAGGACTGCCGGTATAGCATACCTTCTTTATATACATGAGTTCTGGAATCGCAGACTTTCTTGTGCATCTCGAGATTTTTGACCAGGGCAAACGCTTTACCGCATTTCAAACATTCGCAATAGTTTTTCAACAGTTTCTTGCTTATGCCAGGGCGAGCAATTTCACAAGTTTGAGCTTCCTTGTAATCGATCTTATCACATGTAGTTTCTAAATATATAATAAAACGTTATCTTCTAATTTATTTTTAATTATACAATAACGAATATCGTATAATTTTTTAGTGTCGTCCAATACGGGGATGTGTACAATAATACGAACATAAAATATTACAAAATATCAAAAACTATTTAAATCATCTTGCATTTTTTTTTTTTTTTTTTTTTATTTTAATTGAATGCGTAGTTAGAATATTGTGTACCAAGGGCATAAAGTGGGCGTTTTTAGACCGAGTGTGGAGTTTCCAGTACGAGTTAAGGCAAGTTAGCACAAACCGCAGACAATAAGTAGTGCAATCATACGAGGTCAAAAAGCCCACTTAGCCCTTAGTGCACACCATATTTTACGTGACGCGCGTACGTATTTTCGCATTTTTCATAAATACAACGAAATAAATGTTTTTTAAATAGCGGACAATAAAGACTTTATTATTACCCGCCGGTGAAAAAAAGAGTCACTTTAGGACCGGTTATAATATGTACGAAAAACGCGAAAATCGTTCGCGTGTTACATAATATTATAATATATATACACACACACACACACACACACACACAC
>UCOJ01000636.1:0-78693 GCA_900474305.1 Cecidostiba fungosa
AAACTAAACAAAGAGGAAGAAGAAAGCAAAAAGCAAGAGGAAGCTGAGAAACTAAAAAAAGAGGAAGAAGAACGACAAAAGAAAGAAGAAGCTGAGAAATTACAGAAAGAGGAAGAAGAACGAAAAAAAAAAGAGGCTGAAAAATTAAAGAAAGAGGAAGTTGAGAAATTGAAAATAGAAGAAGAACGTAAAAAGCAAGAGGAAGCTGAGAAGCTAAAGAAAGAAGAAGAGGAGCGCAAAAAGAAAGAGGAGGCTGAAAAATTAAAGAAAGAGGAAGCTGAGAAATTGAAAATCGAAGAAGAACGTAAAAAGAAAGAAGAAGCTGAGAAATTAAAGAAAGAGGAAGAAGAGCGTAAAAAGAAAGAGGAGAACGAGAAATTGAACGAGAAATTAAAGAAAGAAGAAGAAGAGCGTAAAAAGAAAGAGGAGGCTGAAAAATTAAAGAGAGAAGAAGAGGAGAAATTGAAAATCGAAGAAGAACGCGAAAAGCAAGAGGAAGCTGAGAAACTGAAAAAAGAGCAAGGCGAGAGGTTGAATATCGAAGAATCACGTAAAAAGAAAGAGGAAGAAGAACGCAAAGAGAAACAGGAGGCTGAAAAGTTAAAGAAAGAAAAAGAAGAGAAATTGAAAATCGCAGAAGAACGCAAAAAGCAAGAGGAAACCGAGAAATTAAAGAAAGATGAAGAACAGAAAAATAAAGAGCAAGCTGAAAAATTAAAGAAAGAGGAAGAAGAGCGTAAAAAGAAAGAGGTTGCAGAGAAATTAACCAAAGATGAACAAGAACGGAAAAAGAAAGACGAAGCTGAGAAATTGAAGAAAGAGGAAGAAGACCGAAAAAAGAAAGAGGAACCTAAGAAATTAACAAAAGAGGAAGAAGGTAATCAAGAGAAAACTGAGAATTCGAAGAAAGATGAAAGTTGTAAAATTGTTGAAGAGTCTTCTGAGATTAAGAAAAATGATCAAGACGTAAAAATGGAGGCAGTAGCAGAATCAACGAAAACTAAAAGAGGTAGTTTGGATGCTACTAAGTCTTTATGGTCTGCGATTGAAAAGCCATTAGAAAGCTTAGAGCAATCAATTGCAGATATTTTTCAGACATCTACAGTTTTAGATGCGATTACTGCCGCAGAAGCAAACTTTGCTCAGGCAAACATTGTAGAATGTTTAAGCGATTTGCGAATGTCAATAGCTGTTATTAAAGAAACTGCAGGTGAAAAAGTTGAAAACATTTCCTTGTTAAAAGAAGGAAATGAATCAACACCGTTACAGAATTTAGCTTCGTCATTAGAAAGTCTTTGCAGTTACTTACCCCGGATCGCTAGTCAAAATATTTTGGCACAAGAAAGTGAAAAGTATGAAGAAACGGTGTATTCTAAGCCTAGTGTCGCAACTGCTTTAGAGTTGATAATCAAACCACTTCAGGTATTGCAAGAAAGTTTAGGTTTCGTCATTGAAGAAGTACCGCAACAGATGTTACCTGAAAAGCAAAATAAAGGGGACGAAAGTAGCAAATTGGAGAAAGAACAAGATGAAAAACGAAATAAGAAAAAAGAAAAAGAAAATGACAAAAAAGGCGAAGAACGGCAAGAGAAAGAAGAAACAGAAAAGATTACAGAAAAAAAAGAAGTGCAGAAAAACAAGCAAGATGAAAAATTGAAAAAGGAAGAAGAAGAAAGTGAAAAAAAGAAGTCTGAGGAATCTGTGGAATTACAGAAAGATGTTAATAAAAAGGAAGCGGCTGAGAGATTGAAAAAAGATGAAGTAGAGCGGAAAAAGCAAGAGGATGCTGATAAATTAAAAAAAGAGGAAGAAGAACGTAAACAGAAAGAAGAGAAGAAGATATTAAAAACAGAAGAAAAACGCAACAAGCAGGAGAATAAGAGTCGTAATAAGGAGGAGGAAGCGGACAAAAAGAAAGAAGAAAGCGAAAGAATTGTGAAAGATGACGTAGAAAGAAAGAGAAACCAAGAGGCTGTAAAATTGCAGGAAGAAGAAGAAGTCGAACGTAAAAAGAAAGAAGAGTGCGTGAGATTGAAAATGAATGATGCTCGTAACCTAAAGGAAGAAAATAAAGAGAAAATTAGAGAAACTGAGAGGCTATTAAAAGGGAAAGAAGAATCTAAAAAGCTTGACGAAACCGACAGAGTAAAGAAAATTGATGAAGAGCGGTATAAGAAAACAGAAACTGATACGGATGATAGAAGTAGGAAGGAAAAATATGAAATCAAGAAGACTAAGCAAGATATTAGCAAAGAAAGTGACATATCGCATTTAAAGATTAGCACAACGAGTAAAACAGCTGAATACAAAAGATGGGAAAATGGAAGATCGGATGCTAATAATTTAGCAGCTGAAAATGGAGTATCAAATAGAACAAAATATGCAAAGGACTCTCCAAGTCAATACTACACAGATAATCTAAAAGTTGAAAGCTCATTAAGAACGCCTAGAAGTGTTTCACATGATAAAAGTATTCACACTAGTCAGTTCAGTAAATTAAGTTCTGAATCATTGTATAATAGAGCAAAAACTGTCGAAAAAGAAAGTTCAACAAGGTTTGATTATAAAAAGACTACAATTAGCGATTTGTCGCGTTTTAAATATGATAGCATTCCGGACCTGAATCGATTGCATCCAATAACGGAAAGTAAATTTTTGTCTAGATCGCGAGAAGATTTATTGCGTCGAGACTACGATCTAAGATCATCTTTCCCCACTTTATTTAGCGGAGCAAGTATTCCAGATTTAAGTTCAACTGGTAGATCAGCATACAGTTACAATTTAGCAAAAAAATATGACACATATTCTGCATCTTCACTTAATTTAGATACTGATTCTAAACGACGTTCTTATGCTAGATCTTACGAAAGTAGTTCAATGAACTTTGAACATCCTACATACACGCCAAAATCATTTCATTCTACTGACTATTCTATGTCTGTATCAGACAGTCTAGCTTTGAGTCGCTCACGTAGAAGATTTGAGTCAAGGAAATCTGCTGTCATATATGATGGTACTTCATCAACTAAATCTTCGATAAATAGATTGTTAGACGTAAGTTCGGTTCTAGCTATAAAATATAGCATTATGTATTTTTAATTATCATATACAAATAATAATTTGATTACAGCGTGGAAAATGTCCAACATTCTGCACCAAGTTAACTAATTGCACAGTAGCTGAAGGATCTCACATACGCCTTATATGTACTACGATGGGACAACCAGAACCACAAGTTTACTGGACGAAAAATGGAGATCGAGTTCGCACTGGTGGTCGCGAACGAATAAAGTATGACAATGGTATGGCTACTCTAGAAATCACTGCAGCAGAGCTTGAGGATTCTGGTTATTATGCTTGCTTAGCAAAGAATTCGTATGGTCAGTCATCGACTGAGGCTACAGTTCGAGTGTACTCAGTGTATGAATCAGCGCCTTTGGGTCCCACATTTACATCTGCTTTGAATGGTAATTATTCTATGACGATTGAGCTTTAAAACAAGCTTTTTTCTTACAAATTACTCTAAAGATGGCTATAATAAATGTTATTTTACGTTTCTAGATAAATACAGATTATCCGATCGAGAATTGGTTCTCGAAACTCGCGTACGGGGACAGCCGACTCCATCGATTTCGTGGTTAAAGGACGAACGATTATTGCGGGGTGATCGATACAAGCAGTCTTTGCTCGGGGATGGTGTTTGTCGTTTACAAATATCTAATCCAGATATTTCGGATAGTGGACAATATGTTTGCAAAGCAACTAGTGAGAAAAGTTCGGAACAAATTCGACATACGGTTCATTTTGATGGTGGGCATTAATTGTATTTTAATCGTATGTTGGCTGACGTTTTAATACTCAAAACACCGCTTACTTTTTTTCCAGATTTTGAAACAAAAAAGACGCGTGCAAGAAAAGATTACAACTTCGATAGTCGTATTTATGACTCTCCTAGAGAACGTGAAAAGCTTCCTAAAATATCATCTACTCTTGCCGATTACAAAGTACCTGCTGGAGGAACTATCGCACTGCAGGTGGAAATAAAAGGTGATTTAAAAAAAATGTAAGAAAGATGACCAACAAAATTCTATATAAAATGGTTTTAAATTAAATATTTTAGATGCCCATGCTTCCAATGTAACTTGGCTGCGCGATCGAGGTGCCAGAAAAGAACCAGTCACGGATCCTAAAACTCGAACCTTCGCAGAGTCCGGCATTTACACATTGATAGTACCAGAAGCTACTGAATCTGAGGCTGGCACTTATGTCTGTAGAGTAAGCAATGCTTATGGCCATGTGGATACAAGCGCAACTGTTGAGGTGGTACCGCTTAGTAAATTCGACGATCTGGGAAAACCGGCTATGTTTGTCTCTCGACCTGCTGATAAAATGATCTATGTCATGGATGGAGAACCTGTATCTGTCTCCTTTAGGGTCAGTGGCACTCCAAAGCCACGAGGTAGATATTTGCAAATTTTTTCGTTACAAAATTATATCATTCATGAATATTTTATGGTTATATTTTTATATAAAATGTTTTTATTTAGTTGTATGGATGAAAGGCATTAGAGACATTACTGATGGACCACGATCCCATAAAGAGGCGATCGATGACTATGTTAGGCTGACTCTGAACAGGGTGAACTCGGAAGACGAAGGGACGTACTGCATTCTTGTAAAAAATCTTTATGGCTGTGACAGGTCGTTCTTCACATTAAAGGTTAGCCTTTTATCAAAAATCCATCTTTCAGAATTTATTAGTTGAGAGTTTAAGTTTCAATTTAAATAACTTTTTTTCTGTATGAAAAAAGGTAAGACAGAGGGCTAAGTCGTTAACTCCAACAGCGGAAAGGCTAAGCTTGTCAGATCGTCTGTCTGATATACACATCAAAGAGCAGCAATCTTATCTCAGGAGTGAGTATATATGATATTTTATGTTATTCCATATTATTATGTCGCTTCTAATGAGATAGAGCATCCCGTAATCTTACTGCAAAGCCTAGCGGGAGATTCGGCGCAAAATGCACAATTATCTTAGTATTTTATTTTGTTTTTAGAGGCCGTTCAATTCTTTTTCAAATAATATTACATTATGCACCAAGGGACTAAAGTCGTAGGTCGTACCCGTGGGCAGTAATCACCCGAGAGAATGATTGACTATACCCGTGTTGCATTTTGTTGACGCGAAAAGTGAGATCTACACATCCATTGTTAATGCAAACTTAATTTTCAAAATTTTAAAACCTTCAAAATATTCAAAAATTTTGAAAATGTTTAAATTTTTTTAACAGCACATTAAAATATTATGTGGGAATAAAAAGCTACTTTAGTCCCGCTTTTCAGGTAAATAAAGTGGCTATTGTAATTAAGATGTGAATGAAAGTTGATTCTATACGAGTGTGAGCTTTGCCGCTCGAGTGAAGCGAAGGTGACAATCATACGAGTGTAGAATCAATATTCGCACGCGTATCGAACGTTATTTTTTGAACCAAATTGACTTTTACGCACACTGTATCGAAAAAAAGAACTGATAGATTCACATTTCAATAAATTCATATTATTACTTATAGTAATCAATATGTTATTAAAAACGTACGGAGAAAATAATAAAACTAATTTTTCAAATCAAACAAATTCAATTTTGAAACGCACTCGCTGCACTTCGTTAGTAAAGAACAACGCGTCAAGCATCCGAAAGCTATTTAGAAATCTGCATGGTAGAAGAATGCCATGATGGCAAAAGAGGTCAAAATAACTAAAAATTATTGTCCAGCCTACCCACGCAACGAATTCGAGGCAACCCTCTCGCGGTACTATTTTCGTCGGTCTCTCCCCACTATAGCGAGAAACGCACATCTCAAGCACGCGGCGCGTCCAACCAATTTTGAAATTTAGTTCGTTGCGCGCGGTCCAATTACATGCGCGACTTTGGTCTCTGCTCACGCGGTACTTTACGACTATTTGTGTAACATCTTTAACTCGTTACGAATAATTTTTCACTTGTCAACGGCGCAACATTGTATTGAGGAAGCTTGTTGGACGAGCTGAGTGATGTGCGCGATTTAAAGAAAAATGAGTTTCGAAGGCAACGATTTTTCCGATGATCAGCGCGTACTTGAGTCTAAGAAAAAATTAGTCAGAAGACTGAAACTAGCTTGGTATAATAGAAATAATTCGGACTCAGACTTGTTGAGCTATCAAGGTATTTTTATATTATTTTTTTTTACAATGAAATGTCAGAGCGTAATGTAAATGCACTTATATTTGCATTAAAAAAAAATTTATTTAATTTATTAGCGACTTAAATTTTTTGTTATAATATGGAAGTGCGCGGCATTTATATTGCATTTATTTGTCAAATAAATTTAAATTATATAAACTTATATTTTAGTTGCTTATTCGTTTATTCCTCGAAAATATATTTTAACCCTTCAACAAATGAAAAAGAAAATCATATCAGGCATTGAAAAGGCATACAATTTAAAAAAAATTGCTTTATGTAAAATAAACTCCGTTAAATTTTGCAAAGTTATTATTTTTATAAAATGTGGCACGCGTGCTTTCAAAATGATCTGTGACCCGTTTAGAGAGACGAATGAAATATTTCAAGCGGTAAATCAATGAAAAGCGAAAACAGTTTCTGTTACAGTTTCAAAAATAAAAACAACAATGCGATTGTGTACGATATTTGCTAGAAGTGAATAACACCTTTGATCATTTGCACGTGATTTAGATGTTCCGGGACCAATTAGCAGTGAGCCCATCGTCGTGGATGGCGGAAGAAATTGGCTTTCACTGAGCTGGGGAAAAGCGGATCAACGTGGACCTGCTCCGGTCATTGCATACCGCGTTGACGCTTGGCAGATGGGTGGAGACGGAGGAGCGCGATGGGCGGAGGTGCTCAAATATAATATTTATAATAAATGCATCTAATAATAAGCTGCGGGGATTAATTAACATATTTTGCAAGAAGATATTTTAAAACGTTTATTTTCGTCGAATATTTTGTATGCACGCTTTTAGTTTAGTGTAACTGTTTCATAAATATTCTTATTAATTATTTTAATGCGATATTATCAATTATATTCAGATTGAATTTATTCTTGAAAATGTCTAAGCTAATTTGTATGATGGGAATGGAGTCAAGACCTTCTATTTTTACCCATTTAATTAAACGTAACAGTACAACAATGCAATTTGTTTTTGTTTCAAATAGCTTGGTATTACGCCAATCAACTCGTTCGACGCCTTCAACCTTCGACCTGGCGGCGAATACAAATTTCGCGTGACGCCGAGAAATCGTTACGGATGGGGCGAATCTGTTACAATGAACGGTTCGGCAACCGTGAGCGACGATGTCGAAATTCCCGAATTCACGAAAATTCTCCCTGGACAGCTGAAAGCGCTCGTCGGTTCGACCGTCAATTTAGAATGCGAAGTGAGTTTGTCTTCAGTAACAAGTTTCATTTATTGTTATAATTTTCGCGAGTATAATTATACTAAATTTTATATTCTTAGGTTCGAAGTGAAGGCAAATTCGGCGTGAAGTGGCTTCGAGAAACGACGGAGATCGACTCCAGTGTAGATTCTAGATATATCATTAAGAACGAACGTTCGAAATGTTCGCTTGTATTGAAAAATATCAACGAGAATGATTCTGGCAGATACATTTGCGAGGTTTCGAACAAAGCCGGCAAAGTGTCATCTTACGGACGTATATTAGTTGTGAACGATCCAAAAATTTTGAGCGCCGATGAACGATTGAAAAAGAGGTATATCGTATTATTCATTTACTTATATATCCTGATAATTTAGAGATAACGTGCAACACATTCTTATTATCCAAAATAAAAGGTTCCTAGACGGTCTTACGGAAGACGGACCACCGCAATTCACTATGAGGCTTCGAGACAGAAGAGTACAAACTTCATATCCCGTCAGATTAACGTGTCAGGCGTTTGGCTGCCCTGAGCCAGAAGTAACTTGGTTCAAAGACAGCAAACCTGTGATAGAGACGTGTAAGCATTTTTTCAATTTTCCAACATCGATGTAACCCAATAACTGTGAATAAAATAATTCATTTACAGCCACGCGGTCGATCTACATCGACGAGTCGCACTTCCACACTCTCGAAATCGCTCGCTCGAACTTGGAGGATTCGGGCTGTTACGAGGTCTGTGCTAAAAACGATAACGGCTCGGTATCCTGTCGTTGCATTCTCGTCGTCGACAAGGGAATCCGGGCTTACATAGCTCCCGAATTCCTCTACGGTCTTGATGTCGCTTATGCCGTCAAAGTTGGCGGAGATCTCCGATTGACGGCTCAGATCGAGGCATATCCAAGTGTCGGCATCGTTTGGTGAGCGTCTTAATTTTTCGCCTGGAATTCTTATACCGAATTTGGAAATTTTAAAAGCCCGCCTGAAAAGTATTCTTATTATAAGAAGTATACGAGAGCCAAGTGTAACTGTATACGGATTTCATATCGCCATGTTATGTATGCGATATTTTGAGTTATTTTATAATTTGTATCGTATTAAATGGAAAGTTGTAAAGCGATATTTGATATAATTTTGAATTCGGATATTTGATACCGGATCGTTACAGCTTTTAAAGCCTTCGATTATAAGATTAAATGCTAAAATATAAAATGCGCATCTTTTTTATCGTATCTAATTTTTACATATCAATAAAAATATAAAAAAGAACATAATCTTGTAATTGTAATTATAATAAATAATTAAAAATACAGGCATCGAGATGGAATACGACTTCGTCCAAGAAGAAGAGCAGCGATGACGTTAAGTCACGATGGCACGGTGGAGCTGATCCTAGCCAAAGTAACGAGCAGAGACGCGGGTATCTACACTTGCACGGCGACTAACGAAGTTGGCAAAGCGGAGACGACCGCTAGAGTATCCGTAATCGGCCCAGACGACAGTGTCGCAGCCCTGGATGATGATTCCTCGCCACATGTCGTCGTTAATCCACCAGATGTTGATATTCCGTGAGTAATAATATAAGTACATTAAATAAAATTAAAAAAAAAATAGTTAATAATATTTTAAGGGAGTACTACACCAAAGTGATTGACGGTTCAGAAAAATCTGAAATTTGGTATAATATGCGACTAGATTTTAATGAGAAAATGACAGTTAAAGTTTGATGAATGTTGGGAGCGTAAAAATCATCCGCACATTTTTCTTGCACTCTTGATTGTATAAGACTGACGGTTCGGAATTTTCTCAAATTTAGCTGGTTATTAGTTAAAAAACTAATGAATAATTTGAGTGCTTGCAAAGAAAGATCTAGCGAAAAATTTGAACTGTGCTACTCTTCGTAGGAACCGACGATATAGTTTTGTGTATAAAACTGTACAATATCTTCGTTATAAAAAAAATTAGAATTTCAAACAATCTCCTTATCACTACCCACAGCTACTCAAAAGTGCCTCTATTCATGACGAAACCATTATCAACGGAGGCTCAGGAGGGCGACACCGTGATAATCCAGTGCGAGGTCGTAGGTGACCCGAAGCCCGAGGTCATGTGGCTACGAGACTTTCTGAAGGTGAGTCCTCTACTCTCTCTCTCTCTCTCTTTCTGTCCGACAATCCATGCACGCATTCGAGCTACCGCGCGAGCATGTAACGCGCCTCATTACCGATTTGCACACTACTCCCGTTTTCGCTCGGCCCTGGTGAGAGTCGAGAAACATGCGATTTTGGCGAGCGAACGCGTGCTCGAGAGGTGACTACATGCGAAGCTCGTTGAGATTAGATGGATGAGCTATTGTGGGCTCTTTTTGCTCGTTAATCATTGCCGGCTCTTTTTATATGAGGACTCGAGTGGATTTGAATGATGAAGATAAAAAGTCAGTTGGTTATTTGATAAAGAGCCTGGGACGAGTGTTTTAGAAAGTGTTTGTGGATATTTCTCAATGTATTACTATGTACGTTTGAGGGATTATTGTGAATGATTGCTTAATTTTGTTAGTACTGCACTCCAGTTTTTAAATTTCTTTTTAATAGCCGGGTACGTCGAAAAATAAAAATATTTTCAAGCTATAAATATTGCGACGCAGACTTCCTGAAGGCATCGCAACACTCGCAAAAAATTTTAAGTGTACGATCTGTCAATCATTCCCCAGCCAATCCATTAGCATATCAATCTTCTTAAGACTCGCAATTACAATTTAATCTTCACAGTTATCCGTCTGCAACTCTGTAAATACGTTTGAATTCTGCAAAAGCACGTCAACTTCATCGCATGGAAAAGTCTCAAATGTATCATATACCAGTGCGAGTTAGTGTTCCACTTCAGCATGCATAATTAGCCAAGCGCAATTAGCAATCAATTTGCATCATCCAAATGCAACCTCGTTTCGACTTTCCTCCAATCTAAGACAATAAATCATCCAACCGCATCATCACGAGACAAAAAGAACAACAACCAACGTCACCCTCGGTCAAAATCATTTCCAAACCAGGACGACAATATACATCCTTCCACTTATATCATACATACACCACTCCCCGAGTTCAGAGCACTCAATCCCCGCGTAAATGGGCGCCGCGGTCTCAGCTAGGATGGCCGCATCAGTGAGCGATAGGCTTTGCGCAAGATCGAGTGGTTGAATGACGTGTCTCTCTCTCTCTCTCTCTCGGTACGCTGTGCGTTACGCCGCCTAGTAGCGTCGTTGCTTGGGTTCTGCGGCTATACATTAAATGTGGGTCAAGGTGGCCGCGAAAAGAAATGATATTCATTATGCCCGTATTCGGCGCTATACGCCGGCGTAGCCGCAACCGCTTACTTTCAGCTATTCATCATCTGGCCACTCGTGCGCGAGAGAGCGAGTGGTAATTGCGACTTGACTCCCCCTCACCATTTTTGCATCGCGCTTTTTTGGCGCTTCTTGTTCTGATACTTTCTCGACGTATACTCGGTGTATGTGTATCCCTTTGTGACACCGAGTGTTCTTCATTTTTGGTATGGCTTTTGTTAGTCACCTGTGGCACGTTGAGTCGAGAGAATAAGAGAGCTTTGGTATTCGAGGAGCATCGCGTGTGAGACACGGTTTGGCTCTTTGCTTGCGTGTGTCTTGGCTTTTGTTTTCTTTTCGCGAGATGAATTTTTGAAATTTCTTTCTCCTTTTTTTCTTTAAATTCGTGTTAAATGGTAAAAGTAATTCAATAGTTTTTAGCCGTTTATTTATTACAGATAAATTTTTGGGTGCTGTCTACAGCCTTTTGTATATAAGGCTTAGTGTTATCAATATGTAATTAATATATTGAGATTTGTTCGTGAAAAAAAAGAACAGAACTTAATATTTCAGCATTACATTATAATACAGCTATTTTATCAATTAAGTACAATACGTGTAACTAATAATACGTGAATAGAAATATAAAATTTAAAGTAGTTCCTAAATGTTAGCGGTGTGTGAATAATGCGGAATCCGTTTCAGTAACACAAAGCACGACATAGCCGTAAAACAAAACAGTTTTGGATTGGCCTTCCTCCCACCGCTCGAACTTTCTCTAGTCTCTGGCTAGCAAAGATAGGTGGCGCACAGGCACTTTACCATAACCCTTATCACTATCTGTCCGCAGAATGTATATATAGCGGTGTGCCTCCTATGCCAAAACTGTCTTTCTGGGTCTGCTTAGACCGCTCATATTTTAATTGCCTGAAATTGAAAGGGTCTAGAATCCGAGCTAACGATCACTATTATTTATTACGATCGACGAGTCTCTACGGACTGCTGCGATCTCTTGAGAACTGCCTGAAATTAAAAGACATCTGATGAATTGAAAATGATAAAAATGGTCTAGTATACCTACCTTAAGGGGGTCAGCCTGGGTTAAATAAGAAAATTTAAACAAAACCATTTTTCTTTATAAAAATCTGAATATTTATATAAAAAAATATAACATATGTGCAACATATGATATTAGCACTATTATATTAAATTGGCCTTTACGGTTACTGTACTGGTTACTTACGCGTATACTGATTATACATTATCCTGCGACATTTTAAGAATTTAATGCTAATATTTTCAATCATATTTTCGTTATATTATATCTAATGGTTCCTCTCGCGATCGCATTACTATATTATTACTATATTATTCCAGAGTATATTATTCTGACTAGGTCAAGTTTCTTATAGAAAAACGTTAAAAAGAACTATAATAACGTTCCATCATCAACCACATATAAATACATAAAAAAAACATTTTCCTCGGATCTGCCTGTTTTTCCAAGTCCAACATCATCCTTCATCAAACGAATTTCGCGCTTGTGATTAAGTATTCCGACATTACAAACGTTGGCAGATGCTTTTAAGTTCAGCGCATATATACGGGCCTTCGTTTGCTCGTATAGTAAATAGTTTCGCTGAAAAGTTTTATTGCGCTTCGAGAGAAATTATGGGTTTTACATACTCCCGCGAAGAACAGCCTCCAACGTCGCTGTTTACAATAGGTCGAAGAAGATGAACGTGTCTGTACTCCGATGGATGACGAAGTGTATATCGGAGAAGTTCGGCTTTTTCATTATTTTCCTTTGTACTCTGACGGGGACCTTGAACGTCCCGTATTATCTGCTTGTGAAAGAGTTCAGTGAATTATTGAAATGGATTTTTTTATGTTGGCTATTATTTGGAAAATCAAGGTTTTATATTCATTGTTAGTTGTTATTTTTATAGTAATTTTTTCGTATAAGTTTCGTGAAATTATGAAATTTTACTCTGCAATAATAAAAAAAAAGATTATGTTGCATTTATCAGAAACAGTTTTTTTATGAGAACTAGTTATAAACAAAAATTGACATTTTTATATTTTATGCATAATTAATTTACTCACTGTGACATAAGAACTCCTTAAATCACTTCAGTTTTATGACTCCAAAGCAAACTCAATCACACACTATAATATATATAATCAAACGCTTTTCCGTCTTTTACAAAGCCAAGCGAAGCATTGAATTCTCGTGTTCCCGATAACAATAAACATGCAAATTAAAAGGCCCGCCTCATTTTATAATCCGAAATCGCGCATAAAACCGCGATAAAAACGTGCTTTAAACTCATTCTTATTACCATACTTAACAAAGTATACATAATCCTCGATTCGCGCGAACGACACATTAATTACCGTCGAAGCGTGTGCAATAAAAATGAAGTTCACTCAGGCGTTGATAAATCCATATAAATAACTCATCTGAGGTATATCTCGCTTCGCGAAATAACCTGCTTTCGATAAAACGCCTCTTACCCTCGACTCGATAAACATCGTCTGATTAAAATCGCCCAATTCGCGAAAACCTGCTTTTGAATAATTTATACTTCGGCGAGGCGGTCTATATAATCCAACGGTATAACGTCGCGCACCTAATTCCTGATACTGTACACTTACGTATATAGATTTAAATAATAATAGAATTTAAATAATAATAGTTTGTGATTTTAAATTCTTTAGCACAAGTTGTTTGTTACGAAGGCATAAGTGAGAGTCGACTGTCTCGACGCGTTTTTAACACCTTCTCTGCGACTTGACAAACATTACTGCAATCGAGACTTTCGGAAGATCGGTATAAACGTGAATGTTATATTTGCGATGATGAAGCGCGAAGTCGTTTATATATAAAGCATCTTATACGTTTCTTCTTTATTTCAAGCCGACTTCTAAATACAGCGACTTTCTCACAATCGAAATAACAGAAGCTAACTGGCTGTCATCGCGTAACTCAATTAAACTCCGATAATTGTCGATAAATATATCCTCCGGCGAGTCATTCCTCGTGTTTTTCTTTTCTCGAGCGAGTTAAAAAGTCGGATAGAAAAAAAATAGCGAGGGGGAGACGAGAACAAAAAAGGAGGAAGAGAGCACGTAATAGAATCGAATAACGCTGTAGAAGGTTTCGAACGTCCTTTATTGGCTTATCATAAATCGATGAGTCAATGAATTTTTTTCCTCTTCTCGTTAGACAGGGAGAATGTTGTGTCGGAGCGGATCAATTATTTACACGCAAGGCGAAAGATTATACTGTTAGTTAAATGCTTGTAAGCTGTATTTACTTTGCGGGGAAGGTTAATTGATTCGTTATTATATCAAACAGCGGTTATTATTATTTTTTTCAATACGAGATTCGAGGAGTGATATAATAGGGAATAAGGTGTGAATAAAGGTCGTATTTATAGGAATGTGCATTTGAAAGTTTTGTAGGTTTGGCCAATTATCAGTCAATTGTAAGATCGATGACTAAACTATTTCTTTATTGGAATATTGCGATATATCTCATTTGAATTTCATTCATGTTTGGCCTATCATATAATATTATAAAGTCGTTTGTTAGATAAAAACATTTCAGTTACATAAGGTTCCAGTAATATTATACCCCCTCTTTATCGAGATGATTTAAAAAAATTCTTTTGTATACTATAAATAGTAGAGTCATATTTTATTTTTATGACGCGTAAGTGGTTTCACTCCTTGCAAGGTTTAATGACGAAAAGAATACGATGTATGGTATAGTTTAGTATGACGCTATCCATCGAATTATGAGAATTATGTAATGCGGCTCAATATCTCAGAAAAAATTCTATGAAGAGAGCATTTGATCAAATTATTGTTGCATCATTAAAGTTGCAGCTTTTGGTTTTATAGCAGCAGGTTGAACAAGACAGTTTTGGCATAGGTGCAGACACACCTATATGTCTACACTCGGCGAGCAGATTAAGATTAGGGAAATAGAAAAGTGTCTATATATATGTGCCACCTAATATCTTATTCGGTATATATGAGAGTCGGAAAGTTCAAGCGGTAGGGAAAAGACTGTAGTCCAAACTTCTTTTGTTTGAAAGCTACTATGCCTGATTTTGAATTCTCGTATAATGCTATTTAGCGTGGTAGATTTTTTGCGTGCGTCAGCCAAAAAGAAAAAAAAACAAAAACGTATTTTGCAACAATCTTACGTGCAAAATACTAGAAAAAGGCGTTTTATAAAAATGATTATTTCATCATGTTTACTATAACTGCTGTGTACATCTCACGTGTAATTTCGCGTGGCTTTGTACGCGTGAAAAGGCAAGTTTATTTGCATAACTATTTTCCTCATTTCGCGAAACATATATACATATATAGTATCCGCTAGAATTATGTATCAATAACTAGTGCACGCGAAAATTTCTCGGAAAATGATTGATTGATCGGACAAATAACACGTCGTGAACTAACAATCTGCATACGAACCGGCACTTTTGATCGATATACGCTTGCGAGATAACGTTATGGCGTATGACAGTTTAGTGCCGACAAATTTTTCTTCATCCTCATATAGAATGTCTCTTTTACTTAGTTTGCCAAAGGGCTATATAGTTAGAATATAATATGACAGCAAAAAAAAGAATAGATAATAGAAATCATTTGAATACATTTATATCCAAACAGACTCTCGTTCTCACAAGAGCAACGCCCAGAACATTCAAAAAAATTTTCCGCCCATAAGACTTACATATACCCCGCAACAAAGGTGTCACCCACTCCCCCCACCATAAAATCAAGCTCGGCAATCCTGTCTCGGTGACTTTAACTCGTCGCGTGCCTAGAATATAAGGGAAGAGAAGGAGAAGGAGGAGGAGAAGCCGCGAGAGAGAAACGCGTAACGAGAGCAGCAGCGGCACAATCTCGTGCACACTGTCGTCTCGCCCACACACGAGTGTGGCTCGCTTAACGCGCGTTTCGTCTTGTTTGTTGTTGTTGTTATTGTGTGATGGTTTTTTTTAACGATTTTCGCGAAATTTCGGAGATTTGTCGAGTGAGATTTTCGGTGTGAGATTCGGATGCGGAAGTGCAGTTGTGGTGTTGTTGGGAAAGGATCTTTTGTGAGGAGATCGAGTGCTTTAGGATGATGGATTAGGACTTTGGGGATTGTACTGGGTGAGTTGAGCGATTTTCTGAGTTTGGTGATTGTTGATGGTTTTTATCTCGGTCTTGGATTATTCAATGAATTAAAGTTTGTCGTTGTATAAGAAATTTTTAAAATGTGAAAAAATATAAAGCGCAAGTAGTCATTTTCCGGATTGTATTTTTCAAGTTGAAATAGAGATGTATTTTTTTTAAATCACTAGAGACAAGACCTAGTTTTCTGCTACATTGTAAGATACGCAAAGATTTAAAACAAAAAAGTCTAAAAAAGGAATAGTGACATGTGAATTACATTCTTGAATTCTTGAATCCGGATCGTATATAAATATGACCAGTATAAATCAGCATAGAAAGACACGGCGACAACATATTTTTGACACATACAAAGTTGCTAAACGATTCCGTTGACTGATGTAGCGATACTCCGGTAAAACTAGTTTCGTATCAAATGATGCGTTGCGTGACTTTCTTGCGGTATTTTACATGTACTTAATATACCTCTGAATCAGAGCTTTCAGATTGTGTCATCGTCGTACAAAAAAGTGTATAATGGCAGAAACGCGGATAATAATGAAATTTGCGTGTCACTTGGAAAACTCTTCGTATAAACGAGTGATCGAGCTTTTTTGGATAAACGGAAGAATTCTTAATGATTCATAGGTAACTTTGATAATTCTTAAGTTATAGTTCGGAAACTAGTCGTGAATTATCGTTGTTGTTTCACGTTTCAAGGTATTGTAGGCGTCTAAAGTTTATGCAGATATGTTAGGAATCTTGCATTTAATAGTATAATTTTTCGAATTAATTGTACATTTAATTTATATTGAACAATCGCGGATAAGACCTCAACAATGAATATAAATCTTCATCTTTGCCTTCTTTGTGAAATTGCAGTTGTTTTAAAATTTAATTAAAAATGTCTATCAAATGGATTTTAATAGAATACGCAGGACATAAAAATGTCCCACCCACAAACCAATTAAGTATTAAGTGCAAGTGAATTAGATAATAGCCGAGTTGTGCCAGACGTAGCCGTTGTTTTTCTTAGTCAATTATAAGTAGTTAATCCTGTAATCAAAAACTATGAGATCATTATTTGTCATTGTAATGAAATCAACTGATGGATCAGCTTAATAAAAGTAAAATTTACACGAATAATGTCGCGATTATTTCATTCAATAATTTTCAATACATGTAACATCGACTACTACCGATTAAAAACTAGTACATTTCTCTATCTGATTGTTCTTGAATAATGCTTTTAAATCAATTTATCTGTTCATCGTTTAAGCTTTAAAAGTGTCGAGATTCTCTGTAAGATAAAAAGACTATTCATTAAATTGAGTATGTATACACTCTCTTGACTTAGTCGGTGCAATTACGTCGTTAATTACAGATCACATCACGCACTAGAACTTTACATAATAAACATAACTCTAATTTGATTTATCCTCCATTGTCGCTCGCTAAAATAAAATTCAAAAACCAATAAATCACGAAAACGCAAGCTTCGATCATAATCAAATCGTTCTATTTCACACAACCTCAACAAACACAATTCAAGCCCAGCTCATTGTAATAAAAAATTGTTCGTTCAATCAAACTTTTCCACACACAAACTCGAGCAAAAGTCTCTCGCTCTTATAACACGACGTATTTGGATTCCGCGATTCCCGAGTCGAGTCGCGTATACGAGGCGCGAGGGCCATCGGCTCTCGCGAGAAGAAAACCAAGAAAGACGTTTTTAGCCGGCGAAACCGATACTTACTCGATGATTCATCCGCGGAACTCAATTAGCCGCGATCCTGCCCAGAGCTTGCGTATATAGTATAACGGATGCGTATGCAGCGGATCTATTTTTTTCTCTCTCTCTCTCTTATCTCTTTCGCTGCAGCGGCTTTGAAGCTTTTTGCCGACGTCGCTCGGTCGAATCGCATCAATTTTGCGGTCGACATGTGACAGGGAATCGACGTGAGCCTTGCTCGTCTCGTTGTTTTCCTTTTTTTTATATATACACTCACCGTCTGTACCTCGTCTGTCGTACGCGTGTGTGTCATGAGTGTATGGATGTATCTTTGTTTTTTGAGAGCAGTCGAGAAACGTGTGACAGTCGTGAATCGGGAGAACATGATATTTTCATTATATGCTTGATGAATGTGTATTGCTCTTCGTCGTATTTTTCGACATCGAGAAGTAATTGTGAGGAATTGGTTACTTGATGTATTATTACTTTTAGCTTATTATCATTTGCATATTTAAGGGAAAAAATTATGGAAAAACTACAGTTTGAATGCGAATGAAAACGGGAAAATGAGTACCAATTATCAAAATTAGATTCGAACGTTACGTGACCAAGATAAAATCAAATTAAATATAATTGAACGCACCGTATATTCGAGAGGAAAAAAAATAGTGCGCGAGAGTGTCGCAGTCGTAAGGTCTAATTGCATTGTTATAGCTAACGACAAGAATTGAATAACGAATGTTTGTTAAATTGTAAATTTCGATACCATAAATAGCTGTCTGGCCGACGCGTATAGCCAATAATGGCAGACAGTGATGATCTTTATTCGAGCCATTATTATTTAGTTTGGGCAGAGAGAATTTTTTTTGGCCTGGAATAAAAGATATAATTTTATTGGCGATGCAGTGCGTGAGTCACGTTGTCACACTTATATACGATTCTCGCCTCGACGACATAATGTTTTCTCGCCCCTGAAATTGATACAGATCTTATTACGCACATTTCTTTGTTTCAACATACATATTGCTTTGTTAATATTGAAAGAAAGGAACTGCTTAGATAGCGGAATAATGACTGGTAGAAGATACTCATGATTAGCTTTTTTCATAGTGAAAAATAATTGAATTAATTTAAGCAGATTACTTAAATTCTGTTTTATTTTCGTAACATTCTTATACGTTTCGTAAAAGACACTGTAGACATGCGGGTGGTATAAATAAAAACTTTCTGGATTGTATTACCGTTATCCACTGTATTCGTAAATCGGCAACGAAAAACACAATCTTAAATGTTCTGAGCAAAACATTACGCTTACTTTATTATTTATGTATAATAGTCTATAATTTGAAAAAGTAAACCCTTCAAAAATTACATCCGTATACAGAGTAACAACAAAGGTCCATATTAGGTCCGGTTGGTCAACACCTAAAGTATCATAATTAAATTAATTGCCATCAGGCGTAAAGCCCTCTCTCGCCTTCTTACTCAATCAGCCGATCCGCAAAAAAAAAAAATAAAAAGTAACTCGCGACTCCTTAAAAAGCGCAGCTTAAATATTCCAAGAAACAATCATCCCGCTCGCGGCGGACAAGAGAGCAGCTTAGAAGCGTTAATTGCCGTTGAAAAGCCTGTCACTTTTCGCGAGTCTCGGATATTATGTCACGTCGGGAAAATCGATCGGGGGGAAAAGTGTGCGGCGCCGCGCGATTTTTATCTCTCGCCCGTCTACAACATACGCCAAAAAAAAGCGGGCCGCGAGTCCGGCTAACTTTCGCTCCCTATATGGGCGACGCCGGTAACAGCTCATACTGTCGTCGGCGGGACGTTTCTTTTTTTTTTCTCTCGAAGAGCGGCTCATCGTCGTGGTTCTTCTTCGTTTTTTTTTGTTTGCATCGCGAGGAGGATTTTTCAGCGGGTACTGATCGATCGGGCTTTCTCGCCGCGAGGTTTATATCTCGAGGGAGTCGTTGCGCGAGAGAATTCATAAGTTGAGTAAGTGCGATGGTGGTTGGTAGGGAAGATCGAATGCCAAGGACGATGGAGAGTTTCTTCCGTGAATGTGTGAGTTGAGGATTGAGTTTGTGTGTTGTTTATGCAATAATTTATAGTAGGTGTATTTTGTTAGGTGATTATCGTAAGATATTGTCGATTATTGTAATAAACTCATTTTTAAATTACCAGAAGATTTTTAGTATTTTAGTATTTACTGAACTAGAAAATTGATTGTTTTTATCTTGGAGACTATAAGTGTAATAATCGACATGAATAATGGGGAAGTTGAAATCTAATTTACGTATACAATTTGCGTAGGCGTGAATAATAGATTACATTAGTGAATGAACGTACCCATGATTACTTCCATATCTCCCAGTCGTTATCTGTGTATCTGAACAATTAGTAATATTTATTGTTTGAATAGTTTTTGTTTTAAATATACTTAAGAAAGTAAAATAAAAATAAGGTCTTGAAAAATAACATAGGTAATTCCCAAAAATTAAGAACTACGTCATATAGAGTTCAACCAAATGTTTACACAAAAAGTAACCTTCAATAAAATGTGTCTTTCTATAGGCTATTTTTGTAAATACTTAATTTTGTTATTCTGCTACGTATTAATTTGGTAGTTAAATTTCCCGATGCATCTATTTACATACGTCTCCTCCTCATTTTACCCGGATTATATATAATAACACTATCCCTGGTAGAAAAAGTACCATAAACTGGCCAGTTTTGGTGTAATACTACCAGAACGTACTGGCCAGTTTATGGTACTTTTTCTACCAGGGTACCAATGAATTTAAATTCAGTGTTTTGGATGCAGAATTTCTTTCTAAATTCGTTAGTTTCTTTACTTTTTTGTACCGTTTTCAATATTTATTTTTATAAATGAAATATTTACTAACTGCAGATCGTCATATACCTGTGCGGTGATGAAAATTTCGGTGTTCTCATTGTCAAAACAAAATCTGTTGGCAGCGTTTTTTTTTGTTATCGATGAGTGAAATCGAGGTAATGAAAATTAGTAATTGAGACTAGTTTCGCAGAAACCTATGATTATGTTATTCTCGCCAAACCAGTAGTTTGTGCAATATTCTCTCTCAACCTATAGCTCATTTTTACCATAAAACTTTTACAACGATGGCATTAATTCCGTGCAATTAAACAGCGATTTGCAGACACAGAATAATCCCTCGCCACCCCCAAAAAAATCTGATTTTTTCAGAACAACTAATAAAATTATGCCTCATAAATAAAAGTTTCCCATAGGTGATTTAATGCAGGTATGCGCACAGCGTGCGACAAACAAATACGCCCCAACGGACTGGCCTCGTAAACCACGTATAGAAACGCGTTCCTTTAATGCTTTACGAAGTTTAGTTTATAGGCTCGTAAAGAGTCGACACTCTATACTCGCACCGTGTAAATTTGCACTATTTATAAAGCGCCTGCTCGCACTGCAAGCTGTGTGTCGTATCTAAATATCAGTGAAGAAAGTGTATATCTTTCGCGCCTAGACCAGATTTTGCAATCGTTCATTTTTTTCTAGCTGTCGTCTTGCTCGATTCCGATGTAGAAAATACCGGTATCACGCGTGCATATTTATAAAGCTGGTTTACATATTAGACGGCAAAAGTTTTGGGAAAGATAGTGTAGAGATTACTGGAGGCGTTAAAATGTGAAATTTATAATGTATACAGATAGAGGAATTTATCAGATCAGATAACTAGATCTTTATACATGGAGAGTTTTAGGTGGTCTTAAAGAAATTAATTAGATAGAATATCGAATGATCTGTCAGTAATTAATCAGTTGCAGTTATAGCGTGAGCTGTTCAATCCGCTGGCCCCAAGAAGTCAGTTTTTGAATAGGTGATACCTACACCTCTATAATATATGTGCAAATCCCACAAAAATCTGCACTAACTGGGTCCAAAAATACGACTCATTTATTTCAATGAGCACATTTACTGGACAAAGTTTTTTCGGTTGTTAATGTCATCCTCTGATGATAGAAAACCTAGATACCAACGTTAACTTGGTGGCTACTCTGCTGCTTATGAAAAGTAGCCATTGTGGGAGGCGCAAACAGAAAATGCAAAGTAAGGGAAAAGAGCTTCAATTTAAAAAAAAAATCGTTGAAAATAGTTGATGCTTAGATAAAAAGTTATCGGCATTCGAAAATAACGAAAAATCATCAGGATAACATCAAAATGATCCGAAAAAACTTTGTCCTATAGGTGTGCCCCTTCAAAAAATTTTCACCTTTTTTTAGGTCTAATTAGTGCAGATTTGCGTGGAATTTGCACATTTACACTCGACGCGCTTATTGTAATGCGGGAAACTAGAAAGTGTCTATGCGCCACCTATCTTTGCTAGCCAGAGACTAAGAGACTCGGAAAATTCAATCGGTGAGGTCAATCCTAAATCCGTGGGGAAGAACAGAGTCTAAAACTGTTTGTTTTCTCCCAGTATAAGACTTCTGCTAAAGTCATAGTTCTCTTCTTCTTCAAATATAATAATATATTCACGGCGCTTACCAAAATACAGGCGTTACAAACAATTTTTAATTATCCTTTAAAATTTACTCTACAAACGTTCATTCATTCACTATTATTATTTCCAAAATCGAAGACTCCTCGTCATTATTCCACAGAAACACTTCATCACACACCTCGCTCAATCAACACTCAAAGAAAAATATTGTATGCAATACCCATGCACACATATATAACTCAAATATTGTTAAAATGCAAAGCCCCGTTCGCATTTTATGATTGCAGCCAGACTACTACCGCGACGCGGCTCACTTCCGGCGCGTCGGAGCCGGTCCCCAGTACAGTCTGGAAATTCCCCATGCCAAGCTCGATTACACGGGTACGTACTCGGTGCTCGCCAGGAACGAACACGGCGAAGCGAAGGCCGTGATATCATTGCAGATTTATGCCAAAGGTATGTACGAAGTGCGTCGCCACAGTTTACGTTGCTTGGATTTCAACGAGGTGACATATTATCGTTATGCTGTGAATATATTATGCGATTTTATCATTTTTAGTTTTTAGTAGTTGTATTTCGTGAGTTTGCGGGAATGTCTTCTTAGAAATGAAAAATGTGATAATATTTTATTAATTGTTATGATATAGTGAATGACTCATTTTATGGATTTCAGGACAAGGCAAGAGTGACAGCGCCGACCATAGCAGCGTTAAGCAAGGGTTCGTATTCTTAAAATAACCAGTCTAAATTATAGATATAAAATAATAAAATCATTCTATTTTCAGAAACATCGTAAGCGTTCCAGCGATAAAATCCGAACTAAAAGACATCCGCTGCTGCGACGGAGACGCCGTGACTCTAGAATGCAAAGTATACGCACCTTTAGAACCACCTAATATCAGATGGGAAAAATCTGGAAAGGTATGTCGAAACGCTTAGATTATAAAGCGCAGATACTTATATCGTACGAGTTATGCTATTACTCTAAAGCAATAATAATCTCGGCGTCAAAATAACAGTTGTGCACTGCACGTTTTGTATATTTTTCGCAGCCTCTGGCGTTGGACGGAGATTTCTCGGCTGAGTTCGATGGTGAAACCGCGAAACTTATCATCCGTCACGTTTATCCCGAGGACGAAGGCGAATACACATGCGTTGCCACGAACGAATTGGGCAAAGCTTTCACCTCTGCTTGCCTAGTCGTAGATGGTAAGTTATGAACGGCTTTAATATTAAAAACAATTTTTTTACGATTGTTCTCACAAAGATATATAATTTTTATTAATATAAACATGCACGCGCGCGAAATTCGAATCGACTTCATGTCCAGACGTTCGACTACTTTGAAAATATGACACGACCCTGTGGCATCCGAGCATTAATGAGTTGTAGCTTCATCGTCGACACGCGAACTATACTACAACGAACTGCTCGGTTTTACGCACGTCGAGACGTGAGAAAAATCGCGAATTATACGGGAGCTACTCGCTCGTACGTCAGTCCTTGCTGTAAGTGTAAATGCCGCGCGATTGAATGTTAATAGAAGATGAGTATGTATGTATGGTTAACTTATACTAATGAATCAGACTCGGCGGCTTCGGTGTATTGAACTGCATAAGGAGACTTCCGCTTTCCGGAGCTGATTCTATTTACTTATTGTCTTGGATTATAATTATTATTATTTTGATGTGTTGATTGACGTGCATGATTATTTTGAATGATATGAAGGTGTTGATCGTTTTGAATTGCAGTTCCTGAAGGCAAGGAAAATGTGCTTAGCCAACCGCTTCTCACGAGACCACAGGGACTTCTTTCGGCTAACTCTACTCCAAGATCTACACCAAGATCGACACCTGTTAGAAGCTTATCTCCAAACGTTTCACGTAAGTTTTCTTACTCTTTTTATATTGTACTTGAGTAAATATTCGATAACGTTAACACTAATAAGCTAGCTTTAATTAGAGGTGGTATATTATTACGTAATGAATCATAAATCGTCATTATTTTCCCAAGCACTTACCCGATAACATAGATAATGTCTCCTACATCTATATAATCTAATATTAGACTCTATAACTTCTAACAATCCCGATCGACAAGCATCGATAAGATAATTACGCTGTATAATAAGAAACCACGAATAAATCAAAATAAACTCTATCACAGGTGGCCGAGAACTAAAAGCCATGAATTTGCCGCGACGCATCGACTCGGCGGGCAGCATTCGTCGCAAGCCCAAAATATGTCCGCCCAAGTTCTACACGATACCACACAACCGCGTAGCCGAGGAAGGTGAAACTGTGCGTTTCCAGTGTGCTGTGGCCGGATACCCCATACCCTGGTGCGCTTGGGACAAAGATGGCATTTCCGTTACGTCGAGCGCCCGCATCAGTATCAAGGAGAAGGACGACGTGAGGATCCTAGAAATCGCCGAGGTGACACTCGAGGACGCCGGCCTCTACAGGGTGACGCTCGAGAACGATGTCGGGAGGACCGAGGCGACCGCTCGATTGGAAATCATAAGTGAGTACACAGATTTTAGGATTTTGACTTTTGGTTATTTAGCTAATTGAGTGCTGGGTAGGAATGTGATTTTGTTTCTGAAGCTCTTTACAGGAGGATGGAGTATACCTTATATTTTTTAAAAATTTACAATAATTATTAAGGAAGAGTAACAAAAATTTATTTTTCATCATATGAGGCATGTTATTTTTTTTTCTTGAGAGTTTAAAGATTTTTTTCGTGATGGCAGTTCACCTTGTAAGAGTAACGCTCTTCGATGTTCAGAACTTTTTCCATGCGCAATTCTTCCCCAATGTTTAAGTAACGAAGAACTGTACCATTAGTCAGTGGCAGCCAGTGTACTGGTAGAAGCTCGTTAAGGACAGGTACTGGTCGTCTGTATACAAGGAATAAAATTATAAAAATTGGATGAAAAGGTCGATTAATCGATGAGAATAAATGTCACAATTTTGTATACCCATATTTAGCAAAGTTGGTCCACATTTCTACCATCTGTTCCATCACTTTGAAATGAGGTGAATCCTTTTTAATGGGTTCCATGTTAGCAGCTGCGAAAAACTTCATGCTAAACAGATAGATCAGCTCATCGAGATGCGTTGATCCTAAAATTAAGAATAAGCCATCATGTAAAAGATATTTGATAGTTCATATTATAAGAAAAAATTAAATAAGTATGTACCAGATATATCACTATTGAACATCCCTTTGACGAAGTTGGGTCCTTGGTCATAGGTAAATTGATACAAATATGTAGACGCAGAGTTGCGTTCTGCTTGTACCTTAGCGATTCTGTGAATTCCTTCGACGAAGAACATATCGCCTATCAGATCGATGAAATTTATAACCGTGTCTTCGCTTAGCTTTCCATTTTTTAAGTACAATCTTTTTAAGTCGTTCAAAGTCAATTTCTTCCTCTTGAGCATCTCCAAAAATTGGGGGTGAATGAAATCTTCAAAGTGCAGATTTTTGCTTTCGTAGTCCTTGTCTTCGAACACTGTAAAATATTTTCATTAGCTTCGTTATAAATATCAAGAATTGCTTATACAACTTACTCTTGTACAGCATCGTTCCCTCGCGATTAGTGTATCCGATGAGGTAAGGTACGTGTGCTGCATGTTCAGCAGCAATTTCTCGTGAAAATGGCATGAAAGGATTTGGTGATTTGTCATCGACGCCTGGAGCAAAGGCGCTCAAGCATCTGTTTTTTATCTAACATAAGCACACATTGAAAATTTTAATTAAATAAATGATTGATTATTTTATACGTTATTTATATAAAATGTTGCAAGTACTTCTTGGAACTGCAATTTTTCTTGGAGTTCAATCAACTTCGAGGCGTCGACTGTTCGCAGTAATTTGACTATTTCAACTGGATCGGTAGTTTTCTTTCCCAACAGTTCGCAAAGTTCATATGCTTTCTTTTTGGGATCTCCTGGCACTGCCGCCCATGGGTTTACGAAAACTCCACTTTGAGAAATCGCCTTGTGGAATAGACCTAAAATTTTTTTATTATTATAATTAAGTTGATCATAAACGTATATGTTTTGCAATATATTAGATAAAACCTTTTGCCAACGGTGAAATAGTTAAATAATGTACGGAAGCTCCTCCAGCACTTTGTCCAAAAATGGTCACGTTTTCAGGATCACCACCAAAGCTTGTAATATTGTCGCGCACCCACTTTAGAGCCAATACTTGGTCCTTGAGACCATAATTTCCTGGCGCGATTTCATGCTCCAAATTCAAGAAGCCTGTTGAAACAATATTATTTATTTACAAAATATACATATTGAAGTACATGTATATGTGATATTTCTTACCCAATACTCCAAGTCTGTAGTTTATCGTAACTAATACAATATCCTTTCTTATCAAATGATCAGGTCCATAAAAGAAGTCGTTGCCCGATCCAAAAAAGAATCCACCTCCATGAATGTAAACCATAACTGGGTGTCGTTTGCTTGTATCAATGGTCTTCGTGTAGACATTTAAATATAAACAGTCGTCCGAACCATCTGAGATTTTCGTTATCACATCGAATTGTGCAGCTACTGGGCCAAATTCTATTGCATCTCGTGTTTCTGTCCATGACTCGATCGGAACAGGATCCTGAATTATTTTTTTTAATTATAATACGAAATTGATGATGATTAAAGTAAATTAATAAATTTATTTTTGAATCAATCAATGTTACATAATAAATTTAATTTTCGGATTCTATTATAAAATAGCAAAATACTTTATATAATTATATTTAATAATTAAAGCTGTAAATGTATCAATGATGTTATTGCTAATCTTGATTTTCAAATAGCATGAATAATTATTTCTTAAAAATATTTTTAACAGAAGTGTATATTTAAATGTCATTGATGTTTATGTTTCGAACTAGAGGAAAAAGTCGATAAAATTCGCTGTCGAGATACGAGTACGTCGTTCTCGAAGCCACCGCCCAGATACGTCTTCCACTTAGGCGTCGATATAATTAAGGAATTTAATGATTTTTTAACGAGTGCATAACGTTAATTGAATAGCAGCTTTTAAGTGACTATTTTTAGAATATTAAAATTTTCCAAATGAACGGTTTTTTCCGCCAATCAATGGTTAAATTCGTCGCCAAACCATACGTCTTTTTGACGTATGACCGGCGAATTTTTGACGTTTCGATCTGGGTATACACTTTGATATATATTATATAGGTATAAATTTTATGTTATTAAAAATGAATTACGACGTGTTGTAAATTAGTTAAACGAGAACGTATTGAATCGACTTTACATCTAATTTCATTGCCTGCACCAGGGTCAAAACTTAATTTGATATGTCATCATTATACATTATTGTTTTATAGAAATTTTCGACTTTTGAAATCCAGTCTTTTATCTTTATCTTTATCTTTATTTTTATCTTTATTTTTATCTTTATCTTTTTGTTTAGATTAGATATCGCTTTTTTTTTTTACTTTCTAATTTCTACTGTAAAAGATTCTTGTTATTATATTGGAAAGCTTGTTATTTGTATTAGCCATCACTACTCTCTTAAAAAAAATCAGTGAAAATTTACTATTTCACAGTGAAAAGTATGCCACTTTTTGAAATAGTGATATATATTATATACACTGATTTTTTTTAAGAGAGTATAATTTCGTATTGGTGTTTAATATTTTCTTATGTAATGTAAACAGATTGTACTGTACAAACCTTAAATCTAAGCTCTCCAACAGGTGGTTTAGCATAAGGAATTCCCTTGAACGCGTAAAAGTCCAAACCTTCAACACTTGTTTGCTTTAGACCACGAAGTTTTCCATTTCGTATTTTAACTTCTTGTCTGTCCATCGTATACGTGTCAAGTCGAACTTCAGAATATTACTGATAATAGGCTGCTGCTGGACACTTATTTATAGAAGCGTTTAAAGACGTTCAACGGGTACAATCTCTGATAAAAGTCCAGTATACGCCGCTGCGTTATTTGTCCCTCTCCGCAGTGAAGAGAGTTCTTCAGGAGCTGCTCTGTTTATATACTTACTCGAAAACCTGAAATACGAACACATCGCTGGCGTCTCGCGACGGTGAGCGAGAGAGTCACGTATAGCTAGTATGAATTGTGATAGATTTAACATTGAGTTTTATTGCATACAAAAAATTTGTATATAATATACAAAACGTTATCATAACTTATAAAAAACATTTTAACAATATTTAATGCTACGATATACCATGTATTTATTTGAAAATAATTTAAATTAAGTTTACACTTGCAATCCTTAAATTATAATCACAAAGAAGTTTTTTTTCACCCAAGCAAATATCTACATACTAATTAATTATGGATCTAAGAAACATGCCAAATATTTTAAAAATACAATTATCAATAATCCATAATGCTCTGTAAAAAAAAAGCAAATGCACAAAGGAAACGATTCAAGAACCCTTTCACATCTTATTTATTAATATTATTATATAGACAAGTGAGAATTCTACTCTTATAATTTGTTTTTTATAGCTTTACTGCGAGACAAACGCTGTTCTATGTTAAGCATACCATCCATCATCAACTCATGGCCTATATTCATATAACGCAAAAGCGTAGGATTTGTTACTGGTGCCCACTTTATGGGTATTAACTTTGACGTATCCGGTGTAGGTTTTCTAAATTTAGAAAATGAAAATCAGTATTAATTGCAGAATATCATAATTATTGACAAGAATACAAATTTACCCAAATTTAGCGAAGTTGGTCCACATTTCGGTCATTTGCTCCATTATTCTGTAAGCAGTAGTTCCTTTCTGCAGCGGCTCGACACCCAAAGTCTCGCAGAATCTCATGCCAAACAGATGAGGAAGTTCGTCAAAATGAGAAGCACCTAAGACATAAATGCGCATAAGATTTTGCTTTAAAAGCGAAATTCAAGGATTGATTTTTACTTACCACTCATTGTACTATTTATCATAAGTTTTGTAAATGAGATGCCTTGGTCATATGTAAATTTGTAAAAATATACTGGCGTCCGCTTATTCAAAATTTGCAGTGCAATCGTTCTGTGCAATCCTTCAACAATGTACATATCTCCTAATAAATCGGCAAACTTCTCGGCATAATTATCACGAGTCAGTACGTGACAATTGTAGAGTACTCTTAAGCCTTCTGGTGTTAAATTATACTTTTTTAACAAATCTAAAAGATGAGGATGCAGGTACTTTTCAAAATTTGTATCGTACTCTTCCATAGGAGTACCCTGTAATGCTGAAAACATTCATATATGTATTTGCAATTATGATACCTAAGTATACGTTCACGAAAATAGGAATATAATTTTTACCTGATAAAGAGTAGATTCCTTCTCGATTATTGTATCCTGCAAGATAAGGTACATCCATTCCTCGTTTTGCGGCTTCCGATATGGGTTCTGTCAAGAAAGGATTTTCTGATTTGTCATCGACTCCTGGTCCAAAGGGATATAGCAATTTCTTTCTTTCCTAATACAACATAATTATACATGTTCATTTTTTCCTATTAACTCAATAAACAAAGTATGCAAGAAAACAATATTATTGTTTGCGTATAGACACTGAAAGATCGTCAAACATTATCACAATTTCGTAATGGTTTTGGATACAAAAACTCATAAAGTGTCATATTATAAAGATTCAAACAGCAACACACCTCATCTGTTCTTATTTTTTCTGACATCTTGGCTAGTTCCAGACAGTCGATCGACCTTAAGAATTCTACGATTTCTTTAGAATCATGTATCTCTCGACCTAAGCTTTTGCACAGCTTATAAGCATATTGTTTTGGGGTTGGCGTTGATGCCCATGTATTCAAGGCTACACCACTTTGAGAAATCGCTTTGTGAAAAAGATCTGCAATAAAGCAATGTTTAGGCATTCGTCATTAATTCTTTTTTTGCATAGAAAATTTTATTAGTATAACTTCATACTTTTTGACATAGGGGACAAGCCTAAATAATTTGCAGACGCGCCTCCTGAGCTTTCGCCAAAAACGGTTACATTGTTAGGATCACCTCCGAAGTTGACGATGTTAGATTGAATCCATTTTAAAGCCATAACTTGGTCTTTGAAACCTTGGTTTCCTGGCGCAATTTCATCTTCCAAGTTCAAAAAGCCTAGTTCAAGAGATTTTTTTTTAGTCGAATTGCAATTAAAATTTATTGTAGTAAAATAACTTAATTTTATCTATATAAGCATCATATTATAGACAGTATAGAATTTAATTATCTTTCGTGCAATTTTTATGCAGCATTTACAACTTTTGTTCTTCATTTCTTTACCTACCTAAAACTCCAAGTCTGTAGTTTATCGTTACTAAAACGATGTCTTTTTTAAGTAAGTAATCGGGTCCATAAAACATATCATCTCCACATCCAAAGGTAAATGCACCACCGTGAATAAACATCATAACGGGAAGACGCGTCTTTGGCTTTAGTGATTTAGTATATACGTTCAAATACAGACAATCATCGGAACCTTCGTACGATCGTTGGAACTGATCGTACTGAGCGCAACAAGGCCCGAATTCGGTTGCGTCCTTTATACCTTCCCATGATTTTGGTGGCCGAGGATCCTGAAATTGGAGTCGCAGCCTTTAAATTTATTTGATTCTTGAATGAAACATTATAACTGATAGATAATATTCTTAAGAATGGATTTAGGGCGATTAACATATTCAAATATCAGAATAATAAATCTATCCACGTTTTCATGCTCATTTTTATTAGCTAATATCATGTATTTATTTCATATACTATAAAGAAACTAAATTTTTAATAAATGTATATTCAATTATAGGCTACAAGAGAATCATTCAATGATAAATTTAAAATAGCTTCTTTCAATCTTGATATTTTCCACTTGATAACACGACTTACTTGGAATCTAAGTTCTCCAATAGGTGGTTCTGCGTACGGGATACCTTTAAAAGCACTATATTCGTAATTTTCAATACTTTTCTGAATCGAGCCGCGTAATCGGCCGCAAGTAGTTTTTACAACAGGCTTTTTCATTTCGAACGATACCGATGAACTGAACTTTTGGAGTTTGCTCGGGCGTCAATTGACTGCCTGGGAGGTCAGTCGTAAGACATTTGAATACAGTGGAACGTTTGCATTCATTGTATAATCATCAAATTCACGTTTGCATAGAATTGGTTCTTTTTATAATTTCGAGAACTCGGATCTCGAAATAAGGTCTTAATTTTGTTATTGGAAAAAAGGATATGTTGTATAAACGTTGTTGTTCGTAACCATTAAAATTTATTTACATTATCATACACAATAACATTACTAATTAAAGTACTAATATTAATCATATTAGTTTTTAATTAATTAAATAATTATATCTTTCTTATAAATATTATTTAAAAATTTCTAAAAAAGTTCCTACATTCTTGATAAAAATATGGTTGATATTGCTCAAAAATATTATCGAAATTATTAATAGTATGTTACTATTAAAAAATTTGATAATGTAATAGAAATGTATACCAATTTATAGAATCATAACAATATATGACTTAAAAATTATTAATAATGTATTACATACAAAAATATATTCTTCGTAAAAAAAGCAATGAGTCATACACAATTAATTGTCTATCATAGCATAAACAATTTTACCACAATATTAAGTAATACTTTTAACCTACGAATTAACTACCAAATTAGCATTTTCAAAATTTATTTTTCATGTATAGTCCGTATAGGAAACGTTCTTCTACATTAACTGTGCTTTCCATCCGTAAATCTTCACCAATATTTAAATTACGAAACAGTTTCCCGTTCGTTACCGGCAGCCAGTAAGTTTTTATCAATTCATTTACCACTGGTGTTGGTCTTCTGCATTACCATTGCAAAACAAAAAATATTTTATTCATTTACAAAAAGTAATATTTCATATGTTATTTATACTGAAATAAAACTGTATTTTAACGTACCCGTATTTTGCAAAATTGGTCCACATTTCTACCATTTGTTCCATTATTCTATAGCTGCTTGATCCGGGTTTTGGTCGTTCCATATGCAAAAGTTCGTAAAATTGCATATTAAATAAATACTGCACTTCATCAAAATGCGAAGCACCTAAAACAATTTTTAAAAAATTTTTTTTTAATGCTCGCCTAATGGATCTAGTATTTCAGAAAAATGATTTATTAAATAATAACCTGGCAATGTAGTATTTGCATATGACTTGGTAAGAGAAAAATCTTTGTCATATGTGAAACGGTAAAAGTAGGTAGGAGCAGAACTCTTTTTGACTTGAGCTTTTATTGCTCTGTGTATGCCTTCGATGAAATGTATATCCGTCCACATATCAACAAATTTATCCCTATTTTCTTCGCACATTTTTTCACTGCCGTAGTACAAGCGTTTTAAGCCATCTGGCGTTAGGTTATTTCTTCTCATCATCTCTTTAGTTACGTCACTTAAATAGTATTCGAAATTACTGTCTAATTGATCAAATTGTTGTTTTTTTACGCCTGTATAGAAATAAATTCTAATTTAGAATTGGTTGATAATTATTATAGTATTAAAAAATTTGTTTTGTCTCTCAAATACCTGGCAAACTAAAGAATCCTTCTCTACTGTTGCATCCTATAATTATAGGCACATGAATACCTTTTTTCGTAGCTTCCGATGGATGTATAGGCATTATTGGTGTCTTAGACTTATCATCTATTCCCGGACCAAATGGAAAACAACATTTGAGTTTTTCCTAAAATAAAATAGTAACTTTGGTCCCAGTTACATCATGATATTGTCATTTTCTTTAAAGGTAATGTTCTTACTTCTGGTGATCGAATCAGCTCCTGAGCTTCTACCAACTTATCGCATTCGATTTTCCGCAAGAAGTTTACTAATTCCTTTGGATCTTTTGATTTACATCCCAAAACTTCAGCTATTTTATATGCAGTGCTTTTGTTTGACGTACAGGCCCACGTATTACATGCTACACCACTTTGTAAGATAGCTTTGTGGAAGAGACCTGAAAATATTCAAAAATTTCTCCGTAAATAAGTATTTCAAAATCTCACTTTGCATGTAAATTGGATTATATGAAATGTATAAAAGTTTACCTTTCGTCAAATCAGAAAGTCCTAAATAGTGCACTGACGAACCACCTGCGCTTTCTCCGAATATTGTAACATTATTGACATCACCGCCAAAGCTCGCGATATTTTCTTGAACCCATTTTAGAACCATAATTTGGTCCTTTAGTCCTTGATTCCCTGGGGCTGCTTCGTCTTCAAAATTGAGAAATCCTGCAGAACAAATTAACATTTCAGTTTTGCATCATACAAATATTGAAAGTAAAAAATAACTCGTACAAAGCTTAATAATTCTCTTTTAATATAATACACACAGCCGAGTAATAAATATTTAATCGATCGCATACCAAACTCCAACTGCATATATATTCGCTATAAGGAAACTTTTATTATAAGCACAACTCATCCACGCGTTATTATCTGCATGTGTTTACTCACCCAGAACGCCGACTCTGTAATTACAGGTGACAAGGACGATATCTTTCTTAAGAAGGTAATCGGGTCCATAGAGAAAATCGTCTGCCGAGCCGAACATAAAAGCCCCGCCGTGGATCCAGACCATAACGGGTAGTCGATTTTCGGGCTTGATGGATCTCACGTAAATGTTCAGGTAGAGGCAGTCGTCGCTGCCCTTCAGCTCTCGGGAGAGGTAGTCGAATTGACCGCACATGGGCCCGTATTCCGTCGCATCCCTCACACCTGACCATGGCTCGGCTGGAAGTGGGTCCTGAAATTATTCATTTTTTATATAACTGCCACGTTTTAATATATGGTACGTTGTTCGGTTTTTGAGACGAGCAATTAAAGTCTCATTACGATCGATTAACGTTAAAAATTTCTCGCTTGATGTCTTTACGGTTTACGTAATATATATCTGCTTTATTATTATTTTTTATTCGGCGCTTATCATTTATTTTATTCGAGATCGATCGCTTGCTTTCTGGTGCTTAATTGTTCTTGATATTGAAGCAGTATCGACTTTGAATTCCGATCGAATTATTTACACCGAAAATACTCTGGAAACCTTGGTTAATAAAATTTAAATTGATAATTTAATTTTATGCTATAAAGTAAGTATTTAAAATAATCTATTGATAATTGTACTGTCTAGCCTCGCTCTTTTTGATAAATGCAAAATATTAAGTCGTGAGATTCGTTGGTATAAAGTAACGGGAGTGAAAAAAAAATGGGTTATATAATTTTCAACAATTCATCATTAATAAGATATAAGTCATCATGATTCCAGTATTTTCTTGCAGTTATATTGATGTTATCTATGAATAAAATATTCATGTTTATCACATAATATAATATTATCTACGTTAAAAACAACAAAAACTATTGAACGGTTACTCAAGATATTATTTTCAGTATTTTTAAAATATCAAATTTAAAAATATATTTCAAAATTCAGTTACTAAAAAATAATTATTTGTTTAAATTAATGTTGCATATACTTTAAAAATATTAAATGTTTTTCATTTAAACAATTTAAGATTGGAAAATATGGAACGTTTGAACAAGGAGAAGGAGTGTTCCTGATTCGAAGTTACGGAATACAAACACTTGACAATTTGAAATCACTTAGATACGAACCGTTAACTCTTACCGTGACCGTCCGAAGACGTCTCTATTTCTAACTCAAACAAACTTTCTCTACTCCCACCCATATCCACTCTCCCACTCTCAAAGTCAAGTAAAACAATCTTTCGAAAATCCAAACGCTCATTCCACCAAGCCCAAAAATTCCCAAAAAAACTCACTTTAAATCTAAGTTCTCCAACAGGTGGTTTGGCGTAAGGTACACCCTTGAAAGCGCAGTATTTAAAACCCTCGATACTTGTTGCGATCGAACCGCGCAACCGACCAGAGCGTGTGTCCACGAGTACGGATTCACCCATGTTTTTAGCCTATACTCTTCTCTCCGTGTATGAGATCGACTAATACAGACTCGACGCGGACGTCCAACTGTCTACAGGTAGGACGATACAAGTGGACGGGTTTCCTTTATTTCTCTCACTCTGTCGGCGATGTGCGCGCCCTGGCGGGTTATTGACTGTGATTAGTCATAAAACGTTTGCGTTATTCATTTCATATATCGGGACGATGATTTTGCACTTTTCAGCGATACGTTTATTATAACAGCGGAATTGCTGCAATACTACGAGTTTCGATGATAATTATCAGAACCTTGGCGTTTATTTATCACGCGGTTGGCTTTACGACGTGCCAGTGTACAGGACTCTCTACTTTACCGATCGTAAGTGCGGTCATTTATGAATTGATAAATCGTTTTGGCGTCTTCATAAGTCTTTCAAATTCTTAGCTAATTTGTTTTCTCGTACGCATAAACTCGACGTTCTGTTTTAATAATATAACGTACTCGTTTGTTCAAATAAGAGTAGGCAAATTCTTGATATTTTTGAAGCGTTTGATTTGGAAAATCAAAAAAAGTGTTCGTACTGATTTTTTTTGTGTCTTTTTTCTTTTTTATAGGTATATGACATAATAATGTAAAGATATCATAGTTATATTTAATTCTTATGCTATTATTGATCTATAAGTTGACTTGAACTCAGCTCTTAGAGGATGACTGATTAATAGATGAAAATCGTTTTTCTATGTTTTCCACCGTCTGCATTTCCATAGATTTGTTGATATTTAAGTAACGAAGATTTAGTCCATCATCAATCGGTGGCCACTCTACTGTCAGGAGATTCGTTTTTTGAGGTATGGGTTCACTAAAAAGAAAAATGCATTAAAATGAGTACAATGCATAACGACGTCGTATATTTATATTAAAAAATTATTCTTGCCCGTATGTAGCAAAATTTGTCCACATTTCTGTCATTCGTTCCATTATTTTGTAGCCTGGAGTACCTCGTTTTAGACGGCCTAAGCCCAACTGTATTCGTAGCTTTACGAAAAAGAGATATTCCACTTCGTCAAAATGAGCAGCACCTGAAATATTGCACTTAATTTTATGGACTGATATTTTTTATGCTTCAGTAGATATATTATAAATTATAAGCAACGTAGAATCTTAAAATTATAATTATAATGCATACAAATTACCCGTAATAGAACTTGGGAGTGCTGCCTTCGACAAAGAAATCGGTCCCGAATAAGAAAATTTGTAATAGTAGGTTGGTGTTTTACTTTTTTCGGCTTGAATTTTTAAAACTCGATGAACACCTTCTACAAAATATAAGTCACTACACATGTCCATATATATGCCATTGGTATCCATTGATATGGTCTTGTCTCCGAAATATTCTTTCCTCAGATCTTTAGGAGTTAAACTGTAATGTTTTAACGTGTCAAATGCACGTGGGTGGATTGTTTTTTCAAAGTTTTCTTCGATGTATTGATATGTTTCTGTGTTTAACGCTGCAAAAGTTTCATAATCTATTTTTAAAAAAAGTGTAAATATTCTTACCGCGTCGCAGTTTTTATACCTATTAACGTAATGATTCCTTCACGATTATTGTGACCTATCAAGTAAGGTATGTGAACACCTTTTAAACCTTGGATCTCTGGTATAACCGGCATATAAGGGTCTGATGATTTGTCGTCTACACCTGGGCCAAATGGCATTATACTTCGTACTTTTTCCTGCGCAAAAGCACGAAGAAACGTAAAACAGATAAATAAAAATATTGTTAGAGTTTTACGATCATATCAGTTTAAAATAAAAGAAATGTATTTCAAGCATAAATTATTCTTACACCACACGTTCGTCTAACTTTTTCTTGTGCTTTGATTAACACTTCGCTATCTATTGATTTTAAAAATGTAATAATTTCTTTTGGATCATTTGTTTCTTTTCCTAATATTGCGCATAACGAATAAGCATATTGCTTCGGATCCTTCACTCTTGCCCAACTGTTATAACATGTACCGCTTTGACTAATTGCTTTATGGAATAGACCTAAGATTCGAAATATTTTTTAAGAAGTTAAAATTTATCAAATTAAACAAATCGTTAATCATTGATATACCTTTATTTGCATGAAACAAACATAAATAGTGTACTGAAATTGATCCTGAACTTTCACCGAAAATCGTAACGTTATTAATATCTCCACCAAAAACTTCAATATTTTGCTGAACCCATTTTAAGGCCAAGAGTTGATCTTTCAGCCCTTGATTTCCAGGGGCGATTTCGTCTTCCAAGTTTAGAAAACCTTAAAATTAAACTTTTGTTATTTCATTATACCTCAAAATTCCTAAAAAAATTAACGTACTTACCAAATACTCCAACTCTATAATTGAACGTAACAAGGACTATATCTTTTCTTAGTAGATAATCTGGTCCAAAATGCATGTCATTGCCAGATCCATACAAAAATGCTCCTCCGTGAATCCATACCATGACTGGATTTTTCTTGTCAATATTTTCAAGTGATCTTGTATAAACATTAATGAAAAGGCAATCATCATGTCCACAAAAATTGCGTAGTGCTATGTCATATTGTCTACATACATTCCCGTAGTTTGTGGCATCTTTTACACCAGTCCAATTTTTTACGGGCACTGGATCCTAGAACAATTAAAAAATAAAATATGGTAAAAATTTAAAAAATACCGCTGTCAATCCATTCGCACTAAGGTTTCTTCATAACTAATTTATCATTCCTATATAAGTAATATATTGTTCAAATACAATATATGTTATAACTAAAAATTTATAAACACTTACTTTAAATCTGAGATCGTCAACTGGTGGTTCTGCATAAGGGATTCCAATAAATGCAATGTAATCGTAGCCCTCAATGCTACGTTTTTTTATGCCACGTATATGACCGTTCGCGATTTGAACGATTGGTATCGACATGCTGATGGTTCTGTCACGAATGACCGCGAGAAACTACAAATCTCGTGTATCTTGCAAGTATAGACTGATATTATAATTGCAAAAATAAGTGTAATTAATGCATCACATTTCATTAATGCATTCGATTTGAATTGATTGATATTCATTGAATTGAATATTCCGGCATCACTCGTATGATCAGGTACTTGATATGTTTCTTATAGGCATATTAAGTAAAAGAAAGTTAACTATAATAAGAACTTAACAGGATTTATTTAATAATTTCTAACTTCTATTATTCTAAGTTTTTTAAATAGGGGAGTGTCTTTCCCGAGGGTGCTTACTACCCTCGCTTCGCTCGGACAGTAAACGCACCCTCGGGAAAAATCTTCTCGCTCAGGCAGTAAACCCACCAGCGGGAAAAATCTGCTACTTTCGGCCCTTGTTGCATAATGTACTATTCTTCCTTGAATGGCCATCTATATACACAAAATATTTCGTGACCTATTATTGAGACTAATTAATTATAGGATAAAATATGTAAAACTTACAGTACATACTTACTACATCATCATGATTATTTTTGGTTAGAGTGCGGAAGCTACATTATAATAGTAATATGTAACTAGTAGAACTAAGAAACTGAATTCATAAAAACTACTCAATTTTATTCAGTACGTTAATAGACTTGGTATTGAATTTTTGACTTTGAGTTCAACCAATATAGATATAGATGCTCCATATTCACTACCTTTTTGCTGCACAGTCTATACAGTACAGCAGTTGCGTATAGCATTAATTGAGCATCGAGAGCGTCTGACTTCGTTAATCTACAAAGCTAAAAACATTCGTATTACTCATGTTTTTAATATTTATTAATAACTGACACCTTGTATAATGTCAATTTTTGTACATAATAATATGCATTAAAGAAATATCAGTTTTTCGAAAAAGGTGAAAAAACCATTTTTGAATTTTTAACAGAATTCGATTACTTTTAAATATAAAAAAATATAAAAAATAGTATCATTAAAATAATAATATTTTAAAAAAACATTTAATAAAAACGTAAATGTAATGAAAAAAACTTTAAGAGTTGTTACTTGAAATACACTTTACAAACTTCAACTTTTTGTGATATTTTTATTTTTATAGCACAGCGTGGCACAAATCCTCACTTATGTCACGCCTATCCGTGGCATAAGTAGTCCTTTATGGTACCGTGCATATCGCACTCGCTGCGCTCGGGCGCTTATACACGCTGTGCCGTAAAGGGCGACTTATGCCACTAGTATCGTAATGTACTATTAACGTTACCATAAAATGATAGCACAACACATTATTTTTATTGTATCTATGTATATATTGCAACATTTTAATAAACGAGAATAATATAATAACTGCGCAATTATAACGAATATTATGTCACCACTTAACTACGGTTTATTTTTTGGCATTTTTGCCAAAAGGAAAACGTTGGTCCATATTTAGCATTGTTTCCATGCGCAATTCTTCACCAATATTTAAGTAGCGAAATACTGTATCGTTTACTACCGGTTGCCAGTATAAAGGTATAAGCTTAGAAGTCATTGGCGTTGGCCTCCTAAAAAATGAATAATGTAAATTTTTGTATCTAAAATATTCTTGAAAACGTTAAACATACCCAGTTTTTGCAAAGTCCGTCCACATTGTTGTCATTTGTTCCATTAGCCTGTAGTTAGTGCTGCCTCTTTTTATTGGATTTATTGAAAGTCCTTCCAATAAACGTATACTAAAAAGATGAAATAATTCTTCTCCATGGCAAGCCCCTAGAATTAAATTTTGTGATAATCAGATGTAAGTATTTATTTTGAAAAACTCTCACAATAAATTTTGCATTACCTTTCACAAGAGCGTTCATTTTTGTTTTAATAAAAGAGAAACCTTTGTCGTACGTGAAATGGTAAAGGTACGTTGAAGCAGAGCTTCTTTCAACTTGTGTTCTGACGACTCTGTGAATTCCATCCACAAAATGCATATCTCCCCATAAATCGGCAAATCTTTGATGATTCATTTCCGATATATCTTCCCCGTTAAAGTAAAGACGTTTCAAATCATCCGGATTCAAATGATTTTTATGAAGAGTTTCGAATATTCTGGGATGCAAATAAGTATCGAAATCGTCGTTCACCTTCTCATATCCTTCTTGTTTTAAATCTAAAGTTTATAAATAATTGAATATTATTTAACTAATGACCAATATATTTGAATAAAATACTTAATTAACAAAAATTTGTATAGAATCACCTGATAAAAAGAATATTCCTTCTCCACTATTGTAGCCCAAGAGATAGGGCACATGAATCCCCTCTTCAGCTGCAACTGAGGGAGGAATCGGCATAAATGGTTTTGGTGATTTGTAATCAATGCCTGGACCAAAAGGAAAAATGAAACGTATTTTATCCTGAAAGAAGTTTAAGTGTCAGTTTTTATGAGGATTATACAAGTTCTAGAATCTATAATTTGGAATATCTTTAATCATACAAAGATCTTATTCCAGTATTATCATTCTAAACAAATTTATATCTATGTCAATAATACGCGCAATACTCACTTCTAAAGTTCTTATCTTTTCTTGTGCATCAATCAACGTTAAACAATTAATTTTTCGTAAGAAGTGTACGATTGCTCGGGAATCTGTTAAATCTCTTCCTAGAGACGAGCACAATCGATAAGCATATTTTTTTGGATTTGGTGGCATTGAAGCCCATGTATTGAGAGCTACACCACTTTGAGAAATAGCTTTATGAAAAAGTCCTGGAACAAAAATTATAACAATTGATATTGATTGCCACAATGACAATATTTGTTATTATAATTTTATATAATTTGACATTTATTTTTGATAACTATTTACCTCTTGCCAAAGGTGATAACGCTAAATAATGTACACAAGCTCCTCCGGCACTTTCTCCGAAAATTGTGACATTATCAGGATCTCCACCAAAATTTTGAATGTTATTTTTCACCCAAATAAGAGCCATGACTTGATCTTTCAAGCCTTGGTTCCCTGGTGCGACTTCATCTTCCAAATTTAAAAAACCTAATCACATTAAGTTAAATTAATTCACTATTAGTTAGAAAAGTTCATTCAAGGTGAACTAAAAAGTTGATATCTACCTAGTATGCCAACTCTGTAGTTGATTGTTACTAAAAGAATGTCATTCCTCAATAGATAATCAGGACCAAAAAATAAGTCGTTGCCACAGCCATGTAAAAATCCTCCTCCGTGGATCCAGAACATAACAGGTTTACGAGCATTTTGATCGATTGTTGTAGTATAAATATTTAAATACAAACAATCATCCGATCCCGTCACTGTCCGTGTCACGAGATCGCATTGAGCACACATTGGTCCAAATTCTGTTGCGTCTCGTAAGCCAGCCCATGATTCAACTGGTCTTGGATCCTTCAAGTGTTATAATTACGGAAGTTTCATTATAAATTATTGGTACAGGAATATTTAAAAATAAATTTGTGTAAAATCTATTTGATAATAATTTTTGTGTTATAAAAACTGGAAGATACCTTAAGTTTCTCATGCTTTAATTTAGTTGATTATACTCAGAAATATTACGTTATATTTTCTCTTATCAATCTTTTACTTCGACCACAAAATTTATTCTTTTTGAAAAACTACCTTTTTATTAATAGTAAAAAGAACGTATACTGAAATTAGGTACTTACTCGAAATCTCAGCTCACCGACAGGTGGTCTGGCATAGGGTATACCTTTAAACGAATAATAATCATAACCCTCTGGGCTGCGTTTGAACGAACCGCACAACTTGCCGTTTCGAATCTTCACGATAGGTTCTCTCATATCGAGCGCGTTAAAGGAACTGAGCCAAACCATAGGGACGAAATTGTGACACAGACATTGAATCGTGGCCTCTGCTGAAATTCACATGTCGTCAGGTGACTGTTTACCTTCCGGTTTGGAGGGGGACTTGATGACACGCGATTTCCGCGTTGATACATTGCTGATATAAAGCCCTTTTAACATGGCGATTCATTCCTTAATGATCGGCTTTGGCTCGCAACAAGTGTATGCTGGATAGATCGATAGGCCGTCACATTTAGAGATTAATAATGTAGGAAGCTAGTTTTTACTCGAGGAAGAAGGAAAATTAGTTAATCAATATTTCCAATATGAATGTTCGTAATTTAAGTTTTGGAAAAGAATAAATAAATAAATTATAACCTTTTGGTTTGATTTGGATTTTGTAAATTTTATAAAAATATTATCTAATGTAGTTTTTTTGTACTAAAATGATGCATAGGCAAAATAAATAGTCAATAATGTTTTGTTTTTCAATTTATTTTACAGATCGAAATACACTTACTCCACGACCAATTAGAACAAGGAGTGCATCGCCCCGAACATATCCTACTTTTAGCAGGAGCCTTTTGAGTACAACCACAAGACTGAATGGACGTTTGCAGCTACAATGCGATATTCGTGGCTCTCCAAGTCCAAGTACAACTTGGTTCAGGTGAGACTAAAACACTATTTCATATATCTAATGTATTTTTCTGAATAACAATAAAATAAAGGCTTGTTACTTTAACATGTCAAAAATGTACACCTTTCATCACACATTACTCTAAAGTCAGTACTAACGATTATATCATTTCTTTGCATTGAGATCAGTATCGATTTTGAATTATCAAGAATCAGAAGAACGAATAATTACTAATGCATGCAATGATGGCTCTGTTTAGAAATGGAACAAGGATCGAGCGCTCGGCCAGAATAAAGAGGTCTTTTGTCGGTGAGAGAGCTATTCTTGAAATCGCGGGTGTCAAAGAAAGCGATGCCGGCGAATATATCTGCGAAGCGAAAAATCTACTCGGAACGACGAGAAGCAGTTGCAAGGTTGGTTTTTCCTCATCGAATTTATAATTAAAGAGTATCAGTGCAAAATTGAATTATGTATGTACGCACTCGACAAGTTACGCGATTAAATTTATTTCCAAATTATAAAGCTTTATATACTTACATTTCATAAAAAATATAGCAAATATATAACAAAAAATACAAAACTCCATTATCAAAACAATGTGTGTCCAGGTGGTGGTGCTGGACGACAAAGATCCATCGACAAAGGATCGCGAGCCTCCACGTTTCCTTCAATCAATGGCTGAAGAGTCAATCGTTATGGAAGGTCACTCATACGAGCTTCAAGCAAGGCTTGCTGGTACACCTCCATTTACGGTCCTCTGGCTAAAAGATGGTCACGAAGTCGTAGACAGCGACTACTACCGCCACGTCGTTTACGAGGACGGTGGCGTCGCTCTCAGGTTCCTCAATATTCATCCACTTGACGCCGGCGAGTATACGTGCGTTGTGAGGAATGAACACGGCGAGGCGACCTGTCGTGGACTCTTTATTGTACAGGGTATGTATTAATAATAGTGTAAACTTTTACATCATCAAGTATATACTTATTCTTTTTTTCGTAAAATTCATCTTTTATAGATTACAAGAGTGCATCATCGAATTCGATGCTAAGTTTTGTAAAGACACCAGTACCCGTTTTCGCGGTAAAGGGAGAAACGGCATGTTTCTGCGCAAGAATCCAGAGCGATCGTTCGGTCGACGTTGATTGGACGATCAATGGCAAAAGCGTGAGAGAAGACTACAGATGCAAGGTAACTTTCTTGAGACTGAACATTGACTACAGCAACAACATTTAGAGTGAAAATAAAATTATAAAAATATCACGTTTCAGATCGAGAGGGATGGTTCAACGAGTATTCTGAGGATACCATCGGTAAATCAACGTGACTGTGGTGAGATTCGTTGTATAGCATCGATCACCCGTGGTCCTTCCATCAGTGCCAGTGCCCAGTTACGGCTAAAACCTTCCAAACAGCGCGAAAATCTTCTCAACTACTTGGAACCTCGATCTCGAAGTCTACCAAGGTCGAAGGACGACTCAGTGCGAAAACCAAACGGTCTGTCGACGCCAAATCTGCGCACCGACAACGCCACTGTCGATGCCAAGAAACGAGCTTCGAGCTTCACGAGACTCAGTCCGAAGACCCGCGAGTCCTCTGTGGAGAGCATTTCTTCGAAATCACCGGCTGTCAGGAGAAAGCTTGTGAACGGGCAAACTTGCACCAGGTCCAGCGAGAAGCTCAAAGAGCCAGTGGTCAGAAATGGTCCAAAGTTACCGATCTCGAGAAAACGAGCGAAGGAGTCACCGGTTAAGAAATCGGATGTAGCTGTGAATATGGAACCAGTGGAGATCACGATCGAGCCTATCGAGAAGGTACATCTGAATATTGAGCCAGTGGAGAGGGTGCACGTGCCGATAGACCCGGGCTTCGAGATCGATCAGAGCATTGTTGAAATTCTTGCTCTGGAGAACATCGTTACACCAGTGAACTCGGAAGCAGAAGTTCAGCAGTTATCGAATTCTACGTCTCCGGTCAGAGAATCCAGTAAGGAACGCGTCGTCTCTATCAAGAGAATCTCCAGCTTCAAGAGTCACCATCACCATCATCACAATAACAATAACAACAACAACAACAATGAAGATGACCATAGTGACAAAGAAACGACGAAGACACACCTGGACAAGAAGCCTCCACCATCGCCTCGTTCCCAGACTCAACCGGAACAAGAGATGATCACGATGACCAAACAACGTAAAGAGATTTCGGGTAATCAGCGAGATGAACCAGCACTGGTGCTCAGGCCACCTGACGACGTGATCACGCTACAAGGATCGACTGTTGTACTCGAGACCGAGTATCAAGGTCATCCGGAACCGAGTGTCAAGTGGATGCGGGCGGTAAGTTACTTTGTTATTTACTCTATTATACAATACGTTGATGAGAGCAATCAAACATGCTCTTATTTACTTGATTTATATCTTTCAAATTTTTGTTTATTTGAGCTACTGAGTCAGGTACGTGTTTTTTTCTGTTCCGGTATGAAAGCGTGAAAGTGTCGCTATTTTGAATATTCTTTTTAAAAGGTTTTGGGGTAACATAACAATTTTGAAATAATTAATTAAACCACCTGCAGTACGATAATTATTGTACTCGAAATATTCGTATTAAGTAAAGTGCTATATTATATTTTATTTTTAATTAATCAATAATTAATTTATAACAATTAATCAATATAACTTATTTATTTGTGTCACAACAATTATTCAGTCGATACTTTCTTTCCGTAAATTTCAACAACAAAGTCAATCTGACGAAACCTCTCGCTCTCTAGTCTCAGCGTAACGTAAACGTAGTCGGCTCCACCTGCGATAATTTTTGCACTTGCTCCATGACCATTTTTGTGTTGGTCAAGGGCTCTGACTTGTGTGATCATGGCGACGCCATCACCAGTGAACGACTTAGTGAACGTCACGACCCTTCCGAACCAACTAGCGTCCTTTTTAATAAAACTGCGATTGAGAAGATAGTCGCCTTCTACTCGGTTACCGACGATCAAATCGTTCTCTCTTGCCACTGTTGATTCTGATAGTGCACTGACCGCTAAGCTGGCGAAGAAAATAAACAGGAGACGTCGTGATGCCATTTAAAAAAACTGTGAAAATCTGTGAAATTGGAGAATGCAATCAAATAAATTGATGATTTAAAAAAATTTTTGAAACATAATGCTAATGGTAAGTATAATAAAATCTAATGTAATTTCTTGTTGAATATGATATATTATATAAATTATTTACTTACCGCTACAGGATCTCAAATATCAAAGAACGCCTACAATGACTATCAACTGAAATCACAGTGACTTACCATTTTATACCATCACTGCTTCTGGCGCATTGAGATAAAAAAATCAAAATTTACTTCATAGATAACTATAACATGATTTTGTCATTAGAAGATTGCTGTCTAGTATTTAATAAGATCAGGCTTTGGGTGATAAACCTTAATGTGATTAAGAAATTTTACTTAAAATACATTAAAGTAAAGCGATGTCCAAGCAAAAACATTAACACTTGTGATAATGTCGATAACATTCACTGTTAAAATGATTACAATTTGTTTTATAAACAAAAATTTATAGTTTTTAATTTATTCAGGATTATTGCCTACTAAAAATAATTGTGTACATACATTATCTTATCCATTTGCATTCAGAATTAAAAACATTTTAAAATAGTTTTGTTGAATTATAAATAAGATTGTTATCGATTACATTGGTAGGAACAAACATTTGAAAGATTGTACTACACAATACAAACTTCATATTTAATTGTAAAGTATGAACTGGTAAAGGCTAAACTTTTACTATTGGACTTATTATGATCATCATCGTAAAATTTTTAGTCTTGGATCCAACAAATCTATGTTTTCAAAATGTTGCAACCACTGAAGCCAATATCCTAATTTACGTATAGACCACTAGTATATACGTACAAAGAGCATTAATATTGCTGATAACTCATATTTTTAAAATATATTATATAATGACAACAAGTAATAATACGTAACTTTTAAATAGTAAAAAGCGGAAAGTCTCACAGATAAGAGATAAAGGCAGCGATTTAGTGAATGATCGTTAGTTAATTCTGATGTAGAGTTGCTGGATTACAGTTCGTATATTTGGTATATACATACAAATAAGTAAGTTTCATTTTTGAAACTCGATCTATTTTATAATTTTTGAAAAAAGGCTTTTTTGAATGAAAATATTTTAAATTACATATTTTCCTAACTTTTATCTATAAAATAATATATAGAATGGACTTTTTAAAACTTTCACAGTAAATATATTGATGATAATAATCATACAAAATCAAACCTACTGAAAAATATAAAATTAAAATAATAGCCTGTATAGCAAACCTTATAAATATCGAATTCTGTAGATTCTTGAAAGGTTGTTATATGAAGTTTTCGGTCTCAACTATATGAATGCTTCTGCAGCTTCAGTAAAATTTAATTTTACATCGGATTGACTTTGCTAAAATTCAACAAAAATAATAAAAATACGAAATAATATGGTTTATATAATAGTTTACCAGCATTTCCCTATAGTTTTCCTCAATTTTCCTCTAGTTTTATCTACATTTTCAATGTTAGGATTTTGTCGGCTTCTATTGTTTGCGCAAAACGTAGTATTTCTACGCCTTTCTTTGAAAAACGATTTACAACAGTGGATTTCGATTTTAACTTTCATAGATAATGAACAGGTTATACGTTTGAAAAAATTCCTTCAGCTTCAAACAAGAAAATCTCATAGATAAGAAGTAAAGTAACGTTGGTATAAAATCAGGGTTATTAACGATCGTAGCATTAGTTAACTTAACGCAATTATTCGATACAGTTCATACATTTGTTAGGCCCAAATAGGTGAGTTTTCAGTTTTCTATTCACTCTTTAATCCGGTAAAATAAAGCGTTATTGTGAATATAAAATTAATTAGCGAACAGAAAAATGGCGGTGACAAAGTTGCCAGTTATGTTATACATTACAAGTATATCTATATATATCAAAGATGGCGGCGACAAGGTTACCTCCGCCAGAGGGCATATTATAATTTTAAACTCCCAATAGATTAAATTAAATTTAACTAAATTCAATTATTTAGAATATTAATTTAAATTATAATATATTTATGATAATTTTTCATTTGAAAGTTAAATCCATTAAAAACTACACAAAGCTAATTATAATTTATTTTTTTAAACAATCATTTTAGAAAAATTTTTAAAATGGCATCCCAGCATCATCTCTTTGTCCTGGCCCTATTTGCTACTCTGGCTGTCACGCTTGCCAGCAACAACTTGATCGCCGGTGATCGGATTCCTGGCGATTACCTCATTCATGAAATTGGCGTCTCGCAAAAAGCTATCTGGTGGGGAAAAAGGATCTCAATTTCCAGAAACTTTATTGGCGACGGACACGCAAAAATTACACAAATTCGCGTCTTCGATTTGTACACGAATGGTCAGGGCGGTACTCCTAGAATCATCAGTGGTGGCGTTGGTCATTCTTATGTTAACATTTTGTTCACTAGTAAAACGTTCCACGGTGTTAACTTCAAAGTTCAGATATTTGGAATGTAGAAGTCTTATCGGACTGATAAGTGATTGATCTATCTATTGTTATATTAAATGAAAATAAATTTTTTTGACGAGACTATGTGAAAATTGTAATGCTTTAACTAGAAATGTGATTTATAAAGCGATTCATGTTTTGATATATGTAGAAAAATATAGTATGGTATAAAAAGCATGCGTAGCAAAATATGAACAATATTCCACTTCCCAACATTCAGAAATTTCTTAGAATTTAACTGTAATTTATGAGCTATGGTGTCTTCTGGATCAGACCTTATGTCTTGTGGGTTTTGAAGAAATGCTATCCCTTCTAATAGGAAAAATATTGCAGTTTCTCAAAAATCGCAAACATAAAATTTGTGTAACCAATTTATGGATCTAGCAGTAATTATGGCCTATGTATATTGTCCATTAAAATTAATTTTTCAAAATTAAATGATGGTTCTTTTATTTTTTAAATTTTAATCATTATTCACATTTCCTAAACTAACGTCATTGGTCTTTTTAAAATAAGTATTATAATTAGTGTAGCGTGAAAAAGGATTCTAAAACAGTTAAGTGATTGCCGTTTAAAAAACTAGACTAATTGGGCTAGTACATGATAACTGAGATTCATCTAACGGAAGTTCAACCTTGGTGTCTAGTTTAATGCGTAGGCGTATATTCAAAAAGTGTGCGCAATTCAGGAAGTTAATTATAAGAAATAATGTATAGATCCAACATTAGCTGAGTGATATAAAAATTTACAATTAATAATATTGTTAAGGTCAGGTTCTTGTATAGACACATGTCTAATTTACTTAACTTGCCTTATATCGTGTTATACGATATTTATTTTTAAACAGACATTACAAAAATCTCATGCGTATGAACAGAATAAATTATTAAAAAAAAAAATTCAATAGTTGCATTTAAAATCCTTGCAAAGTTTTGCAATTAAAGAACAATGCCCAATTTTAGACAAATATAATAAGCATAGAAAAATATTAAACGAATCTATTCAGTTTGGGAAAAGGAAGTCTCGTAGATAAGAAAGTTAACGCATCAATATAAAAGCAACTCTAAAATATGCCTACCGTTAGTTAATCGAGCGCAGTTGTTGGACATAGTTTGTATAATTGTGAAATATAATTTGGTAAGTTTTAATTCTTTGAGTTTTACGTAAAAACATTTATAGTCGTATTGTAATAATGACTATGAATATTTACCATAAAAGTTAAATAAAAATCAATAATAATGTATATTAATACTCATCGACGACTTTTCAAATAGATAATTCAAATGGCATCCCACCATCACTTCATTGTCTTGGCTCTGTTCGCCATCCTAAGCGTCACGTTCGCTAACAACGATTTCGAGAACGATCTAATTGTCGGCGCTCGGCGTCCTGGTGATGGCTACATTCAGTCATATTATGTCGTGAAGAATCCTGATGAGTATGATCAGAAGATTACATTTGCAAAAACCTTCGTAGGCGACAGCTATTCGCCGATCACAATGATCCACGCTCACAGCAGACATGACGATGGTAACGACGCTAGCGCTACGATAATTGGTGGCGGCATTGGATATTCTTTTGTTACTATAAATTTTGTAGCCGAGAGATCCCATGGTATTAACTTCAAAGTTGATCTCTATGGAATGATATAATAGAAGAAGTTTTTGTGGTTGTTTAGTTGATGTATGTACAATTTATATCTAGTATTAGAGAATAGTAAAACTGTGCGAACGAGATTATGTTCATATTGTAATATAATGTTCATATTATATGTTCATATTGTAATTTATTTTTTTGAAAATATATAAATAAGATGGATAGTAATTTGTTTGATAAAAGAAACTGTACTCGTGTGTTTTGTTATATGTGCTGACCAACTGTCCCATTTTTTTAAAGTATGCAGAGAATACGTATGCCAGGCTACGGATTTTTTCATAAGGGATTTCTAACACTTTTCTTAACTTCTAATAAAAGTGTAACTTCTTTAACTTTGTTTTTGAACTTTTTTAAATTTTGTTCGACAGTCCAATCTGGGATACACCGCTAGCTGCGCTGTACTCGAAAGATACATAGAGTAGTGACGAAATTACCCCGTCTAAAAATTAGACCCACTCTCCCCTACATAACTTGTATTTCTAAATAAGGCAAACTCACATATCTGGTACATACATAAATGATCTTTTTGGTTATCACTATATGTATATTTTAAATATAAGTATCATAAACTCATTTAGCTGTATGCCAGACATCAATGTATATAAGGTCACTCGTATTCAGGGGTCTCTTTGTTCAACGGTTTTCTACGCACTAAAACGGTGACCTGATTCCTGAAAACCTTGAAAATTATAAAAATGGGTATTAATATTTTAACAATTACTGTTATTTTAGATCAAATTTAATACCGTTGCATGTTTTAAAATATGAGACCAGTATAAGAGAAAAATATGGTTAATTTTATTATAGATCGGTTATTATTTGAAAAAAACTCATACAATGTAGGCTTCTGCAGCACACACTATAACTAAATTTTGTCTAATAATGGATATTCAATATTTTGGTTGGGAATCTAATAAAGTAACTTAGATATCTATAAATACTAGTTTCATTCTTTCAAGAAAATTGATTTTTGCTATCTGAAAGAGGAATATATTTTTGGAAATCCCTTATAACGGATATTAAGTATTTATTAACCCACCAACAACAAACTCCATGAGATGTATCTCTAACTATATCGAAGTTTCTCAATACATGAAAAATCTCAGCTTTAAAAAAAGTTTTGCAGATAAGAAATAGCGTTGATATAAAAGCTACTCTTTTGCAATCGTATGGTCAGTTCACTCATCACAGTCGTACAGCATAGTTAGAATATTAGTTACACAAAAAGTGGTAAGTTTAAATAAAATTTATTTTGAATTCAAGAAAACAAGTGTTTTGTTTCAAGTTGGTAAAGGAAAATAAAATTTATTATAATACTCAAACATGTGGTCGATTAAATGTTGAATCAAATCTATTTTGGTTCATTTTCTTCTTTCGATAAAAGTAATGTTTCTCTCTCGTATAACGCGCATAACAACAGTCGAGATAATATATTCATTTAAATTAAAATAAATCGAATTTATAACCAGATTTTTAACCACAATTGTTAATATCAAATCACAAAGAAACACTAAACTCATCAATACGTCTTCAAACACAGATTCAAAATGACATCACAGCACCTCTTCGTTTTGGCCCTTTTCGCCACTCTGGCTGTCACTTTCGCCAGTAACGATTTGATCATCGGTGATCACGTCGCCGGTGACCATCTTCTTCAGCTCGAGCACCTCGAGAAGGACGCTGCCTGGTGGGGTGAGAAAGGTTCGATTACAAGAACCTTCGAGGGTGACACGTTATCAAAAATCACAATGGTCCGTGCTCTTGATAAGCATACAAATGGTCATGGTGCCACAGCCGAGATCATCGCTGGTGGAATTGGCTACTCTTACGTTACTATTAAGTTCATCAGTGAAAGATTACGCGGCATTGACTTTATCGTCGAAATTTACGGAAAATAGAGGAAGTCTGGAATTGCCCAGCTGATAAGCGGAAGATCTGTATAGCATTTAGTGTTAGTAAATAACCGACTATGTCAATGTGATTGAAAACATATTGTAATTTATTTTGTTGGAATATATAATAAGATGAGTATATAGTTTATTTTATTAAAAAATACGATGTTGCTATTTTTCTTATACTTGGACCAACCTTGTTCTGTATGTTTAAGATATAATTATCTTAAGGTATTTTTAAGACAAAAATTCGTCTTTTTAACGCATCATTATGCATTCTTTATACAGTTTGTTCACTTAGCCAGATAAATATTTGCATCTTTAAATTAATTAATACATTATTAATTTTTCTACTATTTCTTTTATGCTAACGCCACATATACTTTGTTGTATATACGGTTGCTCTAATTCAGGTTTCATATTCAATACTTAGATTACCCAAGCCAACGATATTATATTCAGCTGCATAGTAGATAACGTTTTCTAATCAAATGCAGAATTTTGCTACTGATTCTAACATGTCTCACATAATAAGAGGTACGCCGCTGTTTTTATTATGCGCATTTACAATATTATAAAACTCTAAATAATAAAGAGATTTGTGAGTGATTTAATATTAAATGATATTAATTTACAGAATAGAAAGAATCACAACTTTCCCTTGATATTTTTAATGCTTGATAGGCTCCATCCTATTAAAAAAAAGACATAGTGATCATTCTATTCGTTCTCTGATTGGCTGTTCGTTTTCGTGCACGATCCTAACCTCAAACAGAGAAAATTGAGAAAATATAATAACTAGAACACGCGGAGCGCGTTTGAATTCGCCTGCAAAAATAAATTTTAATCTATTCTGAAGAAGACACTTAAATGCTAATCTTTTATTTGTTGATTTCAGATTATAATTGTAATACACCTTTTGACTTTTGATTAATTGCTGTACACAGATATTTCTCGAATAATTGAGATCAGAAAAAAGTATAAGATATCGAAAGTAATATTAGCTGCAAAGCATCTATATATTTAGAAAGTGTAATACATTTTTTTTTATAATTTAGGTAAGTATTAAAAAATACAAAGTGCAGTTTCGATTTTATTAAATTGATTAAGAAGTACTATTAGTATATAATTTGTTTCAACAGGTTTATTTTTTGAATTATCTAAAAATTGTAGTTTTTCCAAATGTACTCTTGAAAAATATCATTAAATTGTACCTATTTTTCTAGTATCATTTTTTAGCAGGTATTTCTATTATTATCGATGTAACATATACAGCGCTATAATTGTATGAATCATTTAGCTTTAAAAAGAAAGATAAGCCTCGTAGATAAGAGGTAACATTGATATAAAAGCAACTCTTTAATAATCGTATTATTAGTCGACTAAACGCAGGTGTTCGATACAGTTCGTATCACATTGGTTTAACACGAAACGGTAAGTTTGAATTTCTATATCCATATCTTAATTCATCATAAAAAGAGCTTCTTCGTGGAAAAATTTCAAATTTGAGATTATATAAATTTTTATAAAATCATATTAAATTCTGTACAGTATATTCTGTAAATTTCATAAACCAGATACTTCAAAATAACTCTTATTCAATTAATTTTATTTCAATTCACTCAAAGCTTCAATATATAATAACAGAACTTCAATAGAACTGATAACAAAGCTCTTCACCATCAAAGCCCAAAAACCATCTGTTAACTCTAAAACTCATCACAAATTTTCCAACAGACACGTCAAAATGGCATCTCAGCACTTCATCGCCCTGGCTCTTTTCGCCACCCTGGCCGTCACTCTTGTCGCCAGTCTTCCCAATGACATCATCGCTGGTTCTCGCATCCCTGGCGATCGTCTCATCCAGCGTGAGGAGATCAAGAAGGACGCAAGTTGGATAGGAACGAAGGTCACTGTCACGAAGACCTTCGAGGGTGACAAGTACTCGAAAATCTCGCAGATCCGTGCCCTCGATCAACACAACAATGGACACGGTGCCACCGCTAGTATCCTTGCAGGAGGTGTCGGCTTCTCTTACGTCACCATCAAATTTGAGAGCGAGAGGTTCCGCGGCATTGACTTCGTTGTCGAGCTCTACGGAAAATAGAGGATGTCTATTATGTGGACTGATAACCGATATATCTACATGGGCTGTTTGTTAATTATGGATGGCTGCATGAAGAAGATTGTATTATAAATATTCGTAATTTATTTTTTGAAATATATAATATTAATTTATTTTATTAAAATGTGTAATGTAGTTCTTATTTTTGCTACCAACACTGTACAGTATTTCGATCGAATTTTAAGTGCGCAGAACGATTGCAACTTGTCAGAGCGAGTAATAAATATATCACGATTCGAATCAGTCAATTCGTGTGTTTTACCAACGCCAACGAGAGATAATAAACTTTTTTTTTCTTCAAAAAATTACGTTCTTAAGAAACTCGCTTTCGTGAAATCTTTTGCATAAACTGAATAATATATTCAGTTACAGTACATGTACCTAGAGATAACAGTGTTGACAATGTATCTACGCAGGTATAGTTTGCCCACCTCTCATTGCTATCTTATTTACTAATCTCATTTGTGTTTCTAAGAAGTAGGCTATCCAGACAATCGATGTGATTAAGCTAAATAAAGTACGTTTCCTCGACACATAATCACTTCTGTCGACAAGACATCAAGCCAAACCCAACTCTCCGAGAAAAGCGTCGCTCCCAGAACTGACTTCCTTCTCCACCTTAAAAAAATTTCCTCGCTGCTTCCCGAAGATTCCATCGATTCAGTCATTTCATTTTACGAGCGCTAAACTATTTCTCTCTCCTCTCGCGCAAGCGATCAATTAAAATCGTGCGTTAATCAATGAAAAGCGAGAGCGGAAAAAAGACGAGCGTTGCGCAAACCGATTGAGCCTAGACCTCGTGCTCTGCCGCTTCTGCTTCATGAAAGCGCCAGCTGTTCGTCAGATAATACGGACCACTGTGTGTATGTCCGGGCGACGTGTGTACTTGAAGATGTTGTACATAATTGTCGCGATGCTGAAGTATCGGGGCTAACGAGATGCGAGAAATATGTGGAGCGAAAAAATTGCTCGAGAAAGATATGATTATTAATATCGTACTATATAATGCTTTATTGAAGCAAGTTTTTTACGTTTCTACTTTGAAATTTGAAATTGAATGAAATATTTGTATACTAAACGTAAAAACGCATGTACTTTACGGGATATTAAAGAATGTTTATATCAATATCGTACAAATAACGATCTGCACTTATATACTTTATCAGTTTGCAGTGTTTTGCGCAGTTCCATATAACCAATATTTTGTAAACGTGCGCGTCATCTAAGCGTACACTGAAAAATTGCTTGATAACAAATGATTTCTTCCTTAACTTGTACTGGGATATAAGCTTAAATAAATATTTGTATTAAATATCATAAATAAGGATTTAGAATTTCGATATAGGAAACTGTAGTATATAATAGATATTGCTTCTTTTTTTGCCTTTGTGTTGAATGAACCGAATTTAGCGGCTTTACCGGTTCACAAATAATACTAACAAGCCATTTATTCTGAATAGCCGAATTTATTACTGGGAGAAGAACGTGTAATTGGTGCACTTAACGCGTTAATTGGAAGAGGAGTATTAAGTATTTTTGTTCGTGGGGATTAAGATTAGACATTTCTAAGAAAGTTTGATAAAAGTGTTGCCTGCTAATTGAACCTTACGTATACGCTTTATTTCTGTATCATTTCGTTTAATCGATGAAATGTGAAATTTGAATGATTCAAGCTTCTTATTTAAAAAATTTTCTTGTACGTAATTATGTTCTTGCGATATCTCGGCAACTATGTGTTCGAGTAATCTGAAATTTCGACAGTAGCAACTATGACAATCACCGTTGGTAAATGACTTGAGAAAACATTTTTTAAAGTGCAAATTTATTTGCTCCAGTCTTTAATTATTAATCTTTCACATCATAAACCATTTATCTCATTTAAATTATATAGTAGGTGCCTACATTTATTCATGACATCATCGATAAGATAAAACTAGAACTGTGTTATAATCCATCAGAATTAAAATTTCTTTACAACGAATTTACATCGATAACGCACATCTTCTTTAACACAATCGTTAACCTTGAAGCCTCCTATCCACCAAAAACCTATAGTTTCATCCAACCTTACTGATAACTCAATAACACATGTCATCACAAATGACTCACATTCACACCCTGACTCCCAAAAAAAAGTATCTTCCGAATTTCCCCATGACTCATACCAACCTGACCCACATAATACTCCTTCACCCAAAAACCGGATCTCCATCAATACCGATTTCCACGTATAACTGCACACGCATGCATTTCCAAAAGACATATACACCGCAGAGATGATACACATAGCGACGTTCTCGTTCAGTTCGATCTCACGCAGGAGTTGCGGCGCGGGCGTATATATAGGTATATTATAAGCGCGCGTGTATAATACATGTGTATGTGTGCGGCTCGAGCTACGAGTAGTCGGCGGGCTCTTAGTTCCTCGGCGTCTCTCGCAGCGCACGCGCGCCTTGGCGGACGTTCAACTTCAAATCGAGCGCGATTCGTGTATTATTATATATATGTATGTATTATACTACTGTGCATTTGATTGGTGAGGTTATAATATAGTTGTGTGTACATGCGTATATTGTTGATCGTCGAGTGTGACGTTGATCGGCAAGTACCTGAATATTTTGTGTATACCGGCGTCGCTCGCGGCGTCGTTGTTTTTGTGCGGTATGATGATGGTGATAGATCTATATTGAAGCTTGGAGGGACTAAGAGAGAGATGCTGTGCGGATAGGGAATATTTTTTGTGAGTTTTCGTGGCTGTTTCTTTTGGTGACGTTTTGTTATATATACTTGCGTAAGTGGGATTGGAAGGTATTTATTTTTCTAAATTTTGGATTCCTAAGTCGTTTGTTCGTATCAATAAATAATGGACCTAACTATGTTATTTTTAATATATACTTTGGTAGAGTAAACCGAGAGAATAGTTCAATTTGTTGCTACCAAAACAATGGCATTGTAATACAGCGTTATTGAAAGGATGACACAATCTCTTAACAATTTTAAACGTTAATAAAAGTACGTGAAAAGAAAGACTAATGTCTAAATTTAGAAATATGTTTGCGGTATTAATGAACAATTCTCAAATAGCGAGAGTGTGATTGCATGAGTCGACTAAACAAGCTTGATTCGCCAGATAATTAAAGCCGCGTCTTAAAGCAATTAAGCAGTACAAAAATCGAGTAAAGGAGTAATATGCGTTCAACAGCCTTATTCTAAAGATACAGTTATAAACTACGTTACATTTTTTTTGTCTTCTATCAAAGTCCACTGATCTACGGACATTAAAAAGAAATTACGGAACTGACGACTGTCATCAACGATAGATGATACTGACTACTAGCTTTCGAAATTAGATTATAACGATTCTTGTGAAACGTAAAAAGTGAAAACGCATTTAAATTGCATACATACTAATTTGCTATTATTAACTGGATGCGTATATCTTTATCTCGAAAACAATAACGTTCATCGAGGACATTTTAATTTCATCAACTGATTTCTATACCTTTCAAATTCTTAAATACAAGAAATCGGTACAGCCTTGAATTCTCCACTCCACATGATCACGAAAGCCAAGAAAAAGAGATAGGAATAATCGCGTGCACTGACCCAAAAACACCAGCCGAAATTAGATTAAAATGTAAATTAGCAAACTCGAAACTTTCCTCTGGAGCAACGCTGCAACAGGTATTACATACTCTCTCACAAACCGGCAAAAAATCGATACCCAGTCGACAGCGATACTCTCATCGAGTTAACCACGCGAAATTATACCTGCGTCGATTGACAGAACAGCACGTGGTCGAGAATACCGTTATCGTCGTCTCCGCAGTACTGGAAATCGATGCCTCTCGGCTACGGTATGAATCAGCGCTCTCGCACGAAAACGTCATTATGGTGTAGCGTGTCATCGCGATACGGCCTTCGCGTCGATTTCCGCTTTTCCGCGATCGTTATTCTTCGTTGAGGTGTATCGAGGTGGCGGTATTGATATGCTTGTATGTTCGTTTAGAGGAGCGTAAACGTGGGTGAGTTATCGCGGCTTTTATTGTTATGTTGTGGCGCGGCTTGTTGTTGTGAGGTTGTGTAATTCATTAGGGAGATAATGGATTTTAAGCGCGAATCTCGACGGAGTTTGCGTAGACGGATGTGGACTTGTTTTGGTAATTTTCTGTTTGAGAGTTCTTTTTTGCGATAAGGAGTGAGTTATTGAGGAGAATTATTTTTAAAACGAAGGAGGTTATTATATGTCTGAAATTTTATGAATTTCAGAAGACATTTTGAATAAAATGAACAATGATTAAGATTTTGTATTAAAGTAAAACATCGTTATCTGCTAAGGATGATACAAATTTGTGTATTCTCTTGTAATCTAAAAGAATAATTGACTACCGAGTCTACAAATTGGTTATATATTACGCTCAGAAAAAGAATTAAATATTAAAGAACCGTTTCGCTCTACGTATTCTTTTTCAAGGGTTTATTTGCATAGATTTAAATGTCAATCAATTATTATAATTTATCAATTTGAATTGAATGGCAATCGGATTTAAATTAAATTGTTATTATTCATGACAATTTTGCTTGCTGTATCATTCATGTCATGAACGAACTTTCTTTTTTAGAACGTCAATGTGCAGAACAATGCAAAAGTATTTTTCATATATTTTCATATGATTACTCATCAAATTCTTAAGATTAGTATTGAAAATTATCGTAAAAATATAAGACGAACAAAACTAAACATACATTAATAAAGGACAAGGTTCGACTTTTTGTTATTTCTCCACCTTTAAGATTCGCGTCACTCAACTGATTAAATATTGATTGGCACTGTATACAGGAATAATTAGCTATATAAAATTGCAACAGAACATCCTTATACAAGGTCTAACATTTAACCCTGGTGCATTCTTTATGCCCATGACTAGTAGCATTTCCTGAGCTTCAATCTACTACATGATATTATAATGCATTCAAATGAATTAATTTTACATTCGATACCATTATGACTCCTAAATTAACGTAACCTCGCGATTACTCAAGACTTCAATAACATCAATATAACCAAATCTTTATAGGTCATTATAATATAACAATGCAACAACGAGATAAACCATATAATAAAGCTCTCCTCGAAGAAAATCCCAGTTGAGCAAGTAAGTAGGCCGACGAAGAAGAGATCCCAATGAATCTAAGATTCTCTATATACTATAGCGCAAAAGGTCCGAGGCGTCAAAGCGCGAATCGCCGCCGCGACACGCGAGTTGCATTCGCGACGCTGCAGCCGACACTCGATCTGACGAAACAAGGCTCGGTGTTGGATTACCGAGGCGAATAGGGGCTGCTATATGCAGCGCGAACTTAAACGAGCCGAGACTAAGGCGCCGTTTTGCAGCTTCTTTGCTTTGAAGCTTTTTCTATTTCGGTATATATTTACACGTTTTCGATTATAGCAATATTGTTGATTTGTAATTAGAGAAAAATAATATAAACGCAGAATTATTAGTAACAGAAAATATGATTTTATAATGATATAAATTTTATTGATTGTTACAGGGCCGAGAGGTAGTAGCCGATGAGAGGACGCACATCGATAGTTCCGCAGGTCTCTCGAGGTTGAGGCTCGACGGAATCACCGCAGACCAAGCCGGCAAGTATGCTGTGTCGGTGGAGAACGCTCTCGGTAGCGATTGTCGATTTGCCAGTGTCGCCGTTGAAGGTAACTAATACTCCTAATATGAATGACAATTGATCCAAAAATACAACAAACTATACTATCCTTGAACTTGTGTACTTAATACACAAAAGCATCACAAGTAGACTGCAGCATCGAGTAAAATAAGTATATAACAGTCGCGAGAAAGACACGATTAAAACTCGACGCCGTGGACTGAGTGCATTTTAATGAGTTAAGTAGGCGCACACTACACGGTCCAGTTCTCTCGGAGGGCTCCAATGACATCTTGTAATATAATTATATATGGTATAAAACTGCGATACGAGTCGTCGCGAGAAGAGGATCATTGTCAAAAGAATAAGCGTCGAGCGCAGACGTTCGCGGGATCTCGTTGTGCGTGGATTTGCCTCGGTTTTTTGTAGTTTAAAGTTTGCGGGATATACGGGTTTTTTTTTCGATGACGGAATCGTTATGCCAGTGTTTCTTGAGGCTTGATTGATGACGTACGTGGTGAAATTATGTAGAGCCGGTTGGGGTAAGTCATTTTTCTAATTTTAAACTTGGCTGGATGGGAAGATAGTTGATTGATAATTATTTTGTAGTATTCATGTGCGTTAATTTTAGAAACTATTTCTGGTTTAAATTTCTTGCATTGATAATATGTGAAGATATCGCGTTGATATGTTTTCAGTTTTTATATAGTATCGCATATAAAGAAATAGCAAAAAGTTTAAAGAATGATAATGGTTTTGTCATAAATACGTTCACATTTTTGTGATAACATTTTGTAACACTTCTATCGTTAAACGTGACATATAGGTATTTGTTATTCATTTATTAAACGATAGCAATGTAATAAAAACGTTTGTGCTAAAGCTAAATATATTTCTAAATTTATTTATTAAGTTGTTACTTTCTAACAAGCCAGAATATTTTTATGCTATATTAAAAAACAATTTTGTTTAAAATACAGCTAAAATTTGAAATTATTTTTTTGTATTTGGAAACGTGTTGTGAAACTCTTGCATGGAAATACATTCAACGTATATAAAAAGAAAGATTTTCAAGCTTCTCAATGTTTACAGGATTACTTAGCAAACTAAAATACAGCTACGGCGGCACCTGAACAAACATCAGTCTACACGCACCGAACAAAAAATCTTTCTCGTAAACAAAGCTCCCGTCTGACATCTTGCCCAAAAACCGCTAATTTTTTTTCTCTTTACACACACGGCCGTAAATTAATGCTCTTTCCTTGATTTATCTTCTCAAAGGCGGTCGGCAACGCCTTTAATAATAAAAAAATATTCATTTAAATACATTTCAAGATTACGTATATTCATTGCCTATATGATCATCAAATAAGTACATTATTTTCATCGTTAATTTCACAAGAAAACTATTATTTTTTTATCTAATATCTTAATCTCGTTCATCTCGAAAAATAATACTAAAATCTTTCCTCCTCATTTCCAGGGCCACCGGAGCCACCGTGCGATCCACCGACTGTAAGGCCACTGCGCCGCGATACCGGCGCCAGTAGTAACGGGGCTAGTGTCACCTGGTGTTCGCCAGCCTACGACGGGGGCTGCGCCCTTACCGGCTACACAGTCGAGTGTCGGCGCATCGGTGAACTCTGCTGGCGCGTCGTTGCCGAGAACTGCCTCAGTCTCTGCCACGAAGCGCATAACCTTCACGCAGGGGCTACTTATCTGTTTCGTGTTCGAGCTTTGAACGTTCACGGACCTGGTGAACCGAGTCCTGAGTCCAGACCTTTCAAGGTGCCCTTCGTTGACATGGATGACGCTGAGGACAAGCTCAAGGTCGAGGAAGACCAGGCTAATATGGAGGACGGTTAGTTGAGGATTTTTTTTTAATTTGCTTATGCGGTTGTGAAATTTTATAAATGTTACAATGTTGATAATAGAAGCGAATGTAGCTGTCATGATTCTATTATAAGTAATCAATTGTGGTATAGAGGCAAATCGTAGTTGTGGTGACTGCAATTGTAGCAATCTTAGAAATAGATTATTGAACGGCGGAGAGTGATCGAATCGGATTAATCGACAGGCATTCCTCATTCATTAACCAACTTTACACTTGAACCTCTATTTAAGCTTTTTCGATAGTATTTACATTATTTATCTAGTGAAAGATTAAAATTAATAAATAAAAAGTAATGAGGTCGATTATACTTCAATTCTTTTATAAAAATAGTTATTCTTAATTATTCATAAAAGTAAGATTTTAAAATACTTTTTGTTTAAAACAAATTTACAGAAAACGGCGAGTACGACGACAAGGAAGTAACAGCCGAGGAGGGCCACCTCTTCAAAGAGCGTTACGTTCTGCAGGAGGAATTGGGCAAAGGTCGTTACGGCGTGGTCCGAAGAGTCGTGGAGAAGAAATCCGAGAAGTCGTTCGCCGCCAAAATTGTGCGAACCGTGAAAACGTCGGATCGCCAGCAAGTGCGAGAGGAGATGAAAATCATGAATCTGCTGAGGCATCCGAAACTGCTGCGGCTTACGGCGGCCTTCGAGAGTCCCAAAGAAATCGTTATGGTCACAGAATAGTAAGTGGACGAATGAATGCCGCCTCTGTTTCCTTCTGGAGCAATAAAAATCTTTAGAGTCGAGGAGGTTATATAAGTCATCGCGCTAGAAAAGAAATTTCGTTTTATAAATAGATCGCGTTTGATAAACACGAGCGAGTAGTACAATCAGCGTTTTTATATATTTTTAAATAAATTTATCTTAGTGATGAATCGATATTTATGCAGTAGTCTGTTAAAAGTATCATAAATACATGATTTCACGTTATTCAAAATATTGTGTTCTGTAGTTTGAGGTATCGTAACGAAAGCAAAATATACAAATTTCGGCATCAAAAATTGGTTGATCATTTAAATGGCTAATCATTTGTTAAGCATATCCGGTGGAGAACTCTTTGAAAGAGTCGTGGCGGACGATTTCACGCTCACTGAAAAGGACAGTATTCTATTTATGAGGCAAATCTGCGAAGGCGTACGATACATGCACAAAAATAACGTCGTCCATCTGGACCTGAAGGTATGCGAGTTTTTGCCAAATTATTTGCATAATAATAACTTAAATTAAAAAAAAAAATTGTTAATTAAATATAATATTTTATTACAGCCCGAGAACATAATGTGTCACACGAGAACATCCCACCGCATAAAACTTATCGACTTTGGTCTCGCACAAATTCTCAGCCCAAGCCAACCAGTAAGAGTACTTTTCGGAACTCCGGAATTCATTCCCCCAGAAATCATAAATTACGAGCCCATCGGCACGGAGTCCGACATGTGGAGCGTCGGTGTAATTTGTTACGTCTTGTGAGTACCCCTTTCTCGCACATGTGTAGATACGTAGATTTTTTTCGGAATGCCTTTGTATAAATTAATGGAAATCGACTTTTATCGTATATATGTATAAATACCATAGTGGGCTAATTTAAAAAAATAATATTGAGTTTCTATATATGTTTCCAAATGTAATTAACTTGGTTATTTTTTTATAATTAGATTAACTGGATTATCACCGTTCATGGGCGACAATGATGCCGAAACTTTTGCGAATATCGTTCGAGCGGATTACGATTTCGAGGATGAAGCTTTCGATGCTATTTCGCCAGATGCTAAAGACTTCATCAGTAACTTACTTCAAAAGAAAAAAGAGTGAGTATAACGATTTTTCATTAAAGGAATGCATTAAAATTACAAATGTTTAATCAATCAAGTGAAGAAACAATGTAGGATTTAAATTTATGTCTATATGAATTGAACATTTTTTTTTCTAAAAATAGAAGCGTTTTATTAAGTATCTACCCAGCTAATTGGGACCTTAATACGCAGCGTAAACGTCAAATTACAGTAATTGATTGCTTGTAACTTTGCAGATTAAGAATGTCCGCAAAACAATGTCTTAGTCACTCATGGCTGGCTCAACACACAGAAAATATGAGCAGAGTCGCACTACCCACGGACAAACTGAAAAAGTTCATTGTTAGAAGAAAGTGGCAGGTTTGTACACAAACTTATATAATATATTCGTTACGTAACGTTTGAATTTGTTGGAGTGTATTTTTTAATATCGTTTTCTGTACTTCCATATACCCAACAATATTACATCTTAAATTTTGTTTTAAAACACGTAATGGTGAGATTAAGTTCAAAGTTTCAATGTATAATATAAACTTATTAAATCATTTTTGAATCACTTTAAAAAAGGCATTTTGGTCGAAGAATAAAAACAAAGAAACATTCGCCTAACCTCACCTTATCGTCAAACAAAATAACCCCCGCATGCATCACACCCTTTTCTAACGTGTGGAGTGTGTCGTGTGCGCTCGCTTTTTCTTGCCTCTCACAGAAAACCGGCAACGCTCTGCGCGCGCTTGGTCGTATGGCGATGCTGTCAGCCAATCGACGTAGCCCATCGCTATCGCCGACCTCTACGCGATCACTAAGTGAAGTAGCCAGGTCGGAATCTCTTGACTCAGAAAACCTGGACGACAGCATCAGGAGGGAGGAAGACGAATCTCTGGAGCATTCCGCATCCGAAGGCGAAATCGCTAAGAAATCGGAACATACCGAAGAGATAAATAGTTCAAAGGTTGAAGAGGAACAAATCGTTGATGATGTTGTGGAAAAGGAAGAGGATTCAATTATGTCTAGCAAAGAACAGGCAAGTGAAGATACGGAGAAGGACGTTTGTGAAGTGAAACTTCAGGAAGACAGTGTTGATAGAATTATCGAGGCTTCGAGTAAACTGGATGAACGAGATGATGTGAACCTTTGTAATGAGACTGGTAAGGATAACAATGTTACCGAAGAGACTGAAGAAGTATTGGATATTCAAGAATCAACTGATGATCAGAAGAAGAAAGAAGAAAGCGATGAAGAAGTATCGGAGTCTAAGGAAACTGCGGAAGATGAATCTGACGAAATAACTGTCATAGAGAAGGAGGATGAAACAGTGGAAAAAGAATCTCTAGATGATGAAGTATCTGTAAAAGAAGGCAGCGATGACTCTATTAAGGACAATAAGGCTGATGAAGTATTTAAAACCGTAGATAACGATAGTATTAAGAAGGAAGAAGAAAATACCGAAAACGTTCGTTCCAAGCTTGAGAACGAGTCGAGCTCGAAGGCTATTGAGAACAACGTGTTTTCAAGGGAAATCGGTAAAACTCATCTCGAGGATTCAATAAATAATGGAAGTGCAACGGAGGTCAAGAGATTGAATAACAAGGAAACTGGTGTAGCTGCGGGTTTTAAGGCAAACAAAGACATTGCTTTCGATCGCGAACTTACCAGACGTAGTTTTCGCAAGTTTAATACTCAGCCTGAAGGTTTGTTGCGTTTTCAATGTTCTTTTTTACTAACTTTTTCATCTATATTTTCTAGTTTTATGAACCTTTTTGCATGTATTTTTTGTATTCAATTCTTCGTTGTGTTGCGTAATATTGTTTGTGATCAACTGTTTTTTTTTATTTAAATTAAAGATAGTCCTTCTATTTCTACAATTTAATAATAATTGAAGATAAATTAAACAAGTATTCCATATTTTTGATACTACGCTTGAAGATTACTTCAAAATCTAAACTTTCCTTAGCTACCATACAAAAAATTACCACAATTTTTAATAACGATTTTGCATTTTTCCAAAACAGCCAATACGGATGAGGACACAAGGCTAGACGGATCACCAAGTCGAGGTCGGTACGTACCGACGGGCAACGTCAGTCGAACAGCCAAATTGTTCGAGAAGCTTGAGACAGAACAAACTACCGTCCACCATCACCACGGCAACAATAACGGCCTGGCGACGACGACCAAGGACGCGACCGCTTCCGGGAAGCCTCAGCGCAGCGAGCGTATCCAGCGAGCTTTCGCCTTCTGGAACAAGTAGTCCCACATTATGGAATCTCCTTTTTATCTCGCGACAGGCGCGCTTTCGATTTTTTCATTTGTAATTTTTACTCGCGAAAGTTTTGGCCGCCGATGGGAGAAATACACACTCTCTCTATCTATGTATACACAGCGATAAAGAAAAATTGATAACGAAGGACGTTTTTGTCGTTAAGAGGAGTCGCGCCTATAGACTAGGCTGTTCACATGCACGAGATTTTTATTGAATGACAATTAATGATTAGCGTTTGAGAGAAGAGACGTTTTTTTCTTCAGTTATATTTTATTTTCTCTTTTTTTTTAAATAGTTCGTCGACACGGCAAGTACTTTTTTTTGTAAACTCGTCGTTCTTAACGTGCGAGAATGTCACTGTGGCCTTTTAAACAGGGACGATACGCACGATAATACGTTTTAATCCGCGATCGCGTGTACCTTCGACAGTTAAGATTGTTCACTCGAATACTACGTAATGTGTACCATAGACTTTATTTTATTCAAATAAAGAAGTTATCTGAATACATTTCGTGTTCTCAATTGTTGCTCAATCAAGTTTCCTTGTATATTATTATAATAGTAACAGATATATTCACGAATGAATGTAAAAGTTTTAATGTATAACGATAAAATTTATAGTTAAAAAAATTAATTATACTAAATGTTATTCGCCGTTATACTGTTAATTTAAAAAACTTACGGCACGGTATAAAATGTATATCTGAGATTACACATTTCTCAAGGAAACACAAAGTATAAAATTATCCCGGACTTGCGCACCAACGTCTTCATCAGTACACTCAAATACGTTCACCAAGACCTAATTATCCAAAAAATAGCAGTCTGTATCATCAATTCGCAAAACTCAAAGCCACTTTCTACCACCACAAAAAAAAAAAAAAAAAAAAAAAAACTGTACCGCATTCCAATTCGCCGAATGCTTCAAATCACCTAATCACCATCGAAGCATTTGCATGGGCATAGAGAACGAGTCACATTGACAAAAATGGACGTCTAAATTGCAGCCGCTCCCGCGGCTAACTAAACTTCTAATTAAAGCCATCGTCCTGACGTAACCCACGTAGCTATACTTACAGCGAAATTTGCGGCGCGCTTGGAAAATCCAGCTACGCACGGTCTAGCCTTTAAGGCCTTAAGTACTCCCGAGTCATTTGCAAGCGGTGGCTTAAATGCTCCGCGGGGATATACGCTCGCGTCTGCGAGTAAGAGAGAGAGAGAGAGAGAGAGGGACTTCTCGTCTTTCTTCTCGCGTTCCCTCGCTTATTTTCTCTTCGTTTGGTCATTGCCGGTCACTGACCTTCCTCTCGCGCCGCCGACGATCCCCTGCAGCAGCCGGAGTTAGCGGTAGCACTACTGATGATCAGATGGAGATTCACCTGTTCGATGTCGCTCGCCTTTGAAGCTGTTGTTTTGGTTTTGGGAGGGGGTTATTGTATGCATTTGAAAATTTAATAATGAACATTTTTTCTCGTACGTTTTTATAAAGTTTCTTGAAGTTTAATGGTGACTATTTTCAGGTACGTATAATAAATTACGAATATGTCGACGGTCACCTTTGAATCTTATTTGATATTGATGACAATAGTTGTCTTCGATAGATGTTATTATTCAAATGATGAATTTCATAAGAGGTATAGGCAGTGACTTTATTGAGCTCTAAATTGATCGTAACGATTTTAACGTGACAATCTATCATCTCTCAATAATTTCCAATCAACTTCCTTTCAGCGTGACGTGTCTATTATTTCCCAATACGATACTATCTATTTTGACATAATCATATATCTGACTTCTGTTATTGAATAATACGTAAGTATATTGTTAAAATTAAGACTAGTTGTGATCCTACAAGTCAAAATCGACTAGTTTCAAAAGTTGTGTGTGTGTGTGTGTGTGTGACAGTGAAAATATGAAACGAAGAACCCTATTATGTGATTACGAAATCAGAATATCAACCGAAACGTGCAGCTGTCATCGCATTGTAACGGGCAATTCGACGCGGCAGTTAGTATAATTCACGACGAATTGTAAGAGCCAAGTCGATTTGGCGAAATATCCAATTTTTACGCTTCGTAATCGATGACATAGGTATGACAGGTTTGCAAAAGTCGAGTTGAAAAAAAAACTTGTTTGCCGATCGCCTTAAAAATTCGCTCGCGCGCAACGGTAATAAATTTAACAAGAATTTATGTATCTTCGGAAGAACTATCGTGAATCGTATTGTAAAATATAAAATATACAAATTACTTGATGTTAAAACAAGTCCGCTTTTGCGACTCAATTTACGTTGAATCATTAATATCTTCAAAGAATTCTATTTTAAATTAAATCCATATCATAACTGTATATACTTCTCTTAATAAGACATATAAAAAAATTTGCAAACCATCCCAATAAAAATACAGATATATCTGAATATAAAATCACAAGAACGCACACTCGTCAAAATAAATTCACTCAGCTTAAAAAATCATTCTTCGCATAATCTTATTACACGCATATCATTTCAATTCACTCACGCGCGATATACCAGACGAACGAACGAAAATCCTCAACGTCTCCAAGTCAATATCTCAAAGCCACTAAACAGGATCTCCAATCCTCTCAACTCGATACCCCATCGAGTCACATACCTATACATTATCTCTGCATCAGGTAAGTCACGCTCACGATGTGACCTATTGAAGGTGTGCCCGCCGACAACACATGTGCCGCAGCTATTTGTTGGGAGAGACACGGAGAGCCGGATCGGCGAGAGTTTAATGAAGAGAGAAAGGTAAGAAGGAAGACGCTGCTGCGACAAGTTTTATGATTGAGCTGGATCGGTAAGTCGGTATTTCTCTGATTGAGCTGTGAGAGTACTGATTGCCGGTGATTTTTTTTTCTTTAGAGGATTAGATAGATCCTGTTTTTAATTTACACTTAGGAGGTACGAGTCGTTGCGCTTTTATTAGGATATAATCGTCGGTGACTATAAGAGTCGTGGCTACAGTAAAAAATGTTTGTTGTCATTTAAATGAAAACTGCTCTAAACGATCATTCCGTCTTTCACCGGAAGCAAAATTTCCTTTTTATATTAAAAGTTGTGAAAGTGTGGACTAAGCTATATACTTTTGAAATCCACGTCGATTCCAGTGAAAACCTTAAAAAAACAGCCGATCGGATGCAGAGACACTACGTATACATTTCCCACACTGAAAATGACATCCCTAACGATAACGTATACGATCGAGGTAACTAATAGCTACCTGTATCCCACCGTAATAATTCCAAAGCATCCGTCCCCCAGTATATCTATCTCTCGACCATATAATCCTCGGCTTATATACAGTTCCCAAAAAGAATGCCATAAAACGTAGAACAGTCGAACACGAAAAAAAAAGGAAAAACCGACGAGAGGAACTATCCCGCAGATAAAGAGGGAAAGAGACGTTAACGGCTGAGAGTAAAATACAAAAAAACAGGTTGAAGCGCGCAAGAAAGAGAAGAAGGAGATAGAGGAAGGGTCGGGCGTATAATCGGTGCCGGGATACCGTTGCATCTGAATGGACCGCGCGCTTTTCCTATACTTACCTACACATACACACACCTCCAAGGAACTTCTTCTCTCTTTCTCTTACTTCTCGTCACTTTTCTGTCTCCAGCAGTGACGTGAGCTTCGCAGTTGAGACTCAGTCTTTCTTGGGTGATCGTAAGTGTTGTGTGTGCGCGCGTAATTTTTGTTCGTCATGTGTGAAACGGTATGAATGAAAGAAGATCGTGCGGAGGTAGTGTTTGGATATGGTAATTAGGATGGTTTATATGGTGTGAAGTGATAAGTGGATTGTTTTTACGGGTTGGGAAAGTTGGGTTAGAAAGTTTGGAATGGTTTTGAAAAAACAAAAAATAATTGCGAAAGGAGGACGCTGCTGCTCTTGACACTTTGCAACATCTGTGGCTTTTACTTATTATGGTTGGTGCATGTGTTCTTTACTGTTAATTTTTATTACTTAGCAGATGGTGTACCGTAAGTTATAGTAAGGATAGAAAGCTTTGACTGTTATCGTCGTAAACAATGTTTAGAAAAATAGATGTCCGGTGAGTACGTGAATTGTGAAGGCATTTTTCTTTTATATTGGTTGAGTCTTTTGAAGCTATAATAAAATATATATAGTAAATCATAATTAAACTAAATTTATATATCACGTGTATTAAAAACATTTACGATGGACTTGAAAAAATATATATAATGACCTTCTTTAGGTTTTAGTAGGCAAGAAAACGTAATAAGCAAAAGAACACAAACGTTAGATTCTTTTACGATTGCTTGAAACTGTAATCACTGGCTGTAATGATTACTGATTTCTCTTTTCTTAGAATAACGTCGCATTTTAATTAAGACAAATTGGTAGTTACCTGCATATAAAGAATTCAGAGAGAGGCTTTTCATGCAATTCATCGATTTCTTTCATTGATCTTTTCTTATTCTTCGAATAATATAAAAATTATTTTAATAATCAAAACACTTTATATGAAAAACGTAAACCATTAAAAAAAAATTTAAATAACGATAAACCTCAAACAAACTATTTCTAAAGCTATATCGAGCGAATCCTGAATGTCTCACTTTCCGAGTAGACTACTTTGTCGAAAGGCCGCTAATAATTGAAGAAATAAATTACCGAAGCCGCACAAGCAGAAAAAACGAAAAAAGTTCGATATGCAAATTTCCAAAAAGAAATATCAAGGGAGAAAAGAGAGCGAATATACCTTGTCACACGATACATCGATTGCGGCGTGGCGAGTTTGGTTTTCTTGTTTCTCGGTTGTGCGAGTCGCACGAGGCTCGTGATACTGGCTTCGCGCGCAATTAATGGTAAATTATTATGTGCAGAAGGACGAAATAAAGCTGTGTATTTTCAAGAATATTCAATCGCTGCTCATTTAATCAGCCGGTTATAATTTAGTCTTCATTTAAGTTTATCAATATAACGTGTCCATCGTTTATACTTATTTTTAGTCAGTGTTTTATTATTAAACAAAATAGCAAATTTATAATAGTTTACCTCATAAATTTTCTAAATAAAAGAAAAATGGAATATTCTACATTTCATGCGACCTAATCGTGCCTCCATATCGCATTGGAACGTTATAACGCATTCTCACCGTCGAGCGCGTGCGCGCACTTAATTCACCTCGAGATATCTGCATCTCCTGCTGCAGTTCATTCACTAGTACGAGCGCAACATACACAAGTATGTATAACACACAGGATCTCGAGAAAGACTAGACCTCTGTATAGGTATATATACGAGGGAGCGAATAATAATGCTCAAGTAAAAGGAGCGCGCGTGGCTGCTGAGAAAAGAATAGCGCGCGGGACAAGAATGAGAAAACAAAAAGTCTGCGCGCGAGGGAAAGGAAATACTTTGTGGGATAAAGTGTACCTACATACCAAGTATATTATAATCCTCGTTTTATTTAAATTTATTATCCTTCAAAAATAATTCAATCTAAAACATAAGGCCGCACCCGCACGCGGAATTCTAAGCTCCCTGCAAATTCATCACCAAGAGAGACGGCGCGCGACCTCAGCCCAAAGAATTACACGCGGCGTATAAGTAACGAGAAAGAGAGAGAGAGAGAGAGAGAGAGAGCAAAAGGTATAGATAGAGAGAGAGAGAGAAAAACCACGGAAGAGTCGGAGGGAGAGAGCGAAGCAAAGCAAAACGAAGAGTAAGTTAGCAGGAGAGAATGAGCGAGAAAGGCTGTTTTGCAGGAGGTGGAAGGCTCGCTCCTGCGGGAGACTCGTTCGCGCAGGTAGAAACGCGGTCACACGCCGAGAGAGAGACCAGTCGTCTCGTGTTCTCCAAGGCGGCGAGCGTTCTGCTCGTTTGCCTGGTGAACCGCGCGCGAGAATCGGATATATATCGAGTCACTCTTTTCGCCTGTGCCTATATAGTTTGCGGTGTTATTGCATATATATTGTAAAAGGAAACGTTTTTTAAGCTGGAAATTTATAAATAGGGATATAACGTGTGTGTGTGAGATATACCGCGTGGTAATAAATCGTAAAAAGTGTATGTAGTATAATATTTTTAGACCTGTGTGTGATAAATTATAATACGAGCGAGATAACGATCTTTCTCGCGCGAAGAATATCGTGAGATTTATTTTAATAATGGGTTATAATAACGTACGGTGAAACGACAAGATCTCACATAAAAACATTCCAAACAACGGCAAGTTTTTCACCGAAACAATCCGATCTTTCCAGGTGAGGTATACCGATCATATAAATAACAGCAATAAAGGACGAGCTCGATGACCGGGACAGTATCGTAAGATGTCATCGGTGAGCAGCAGGTATGAGGCAGCCAACATTTTGGAAGCTCTCGAGTCGGAGATAGCTTATGTGCCGGGAGGACGGGATAGAGAGAATCGGCCGCTGATCGTGCTCGACATTCCGGCCGGCGAGCCCCTGCCAATTACCCGAAAGAACCTCGAGCTGCTAATCGACTACTTTTTGTACATTTTTAGGTAGCTACTGAGAAGTATTCTGATTATTCTTGCTGTTTTTTTATTCTATGGTAAAGTAAATGTATAACTTGTTGAGTAATGAGAATAAATGTGAAAGCTCTTTTCCGGCACTATAAGTTTTATGTCACTTCAGAATATAACACAGTCATTCTCTGTCGGATTTAATTATCGTCGTAAAAATAAGAACTGAAGAGTATATACCTAAATCCAAGAAAATTGTTTAATCTTGAATAGCTTAATTAATTAATCAATCATAATTCACCTCCACACACAGCGAGGACACCCAAGCGAACGGTCTAACTCTCCTGGTTGACGCGCGATCGGCGACATGGCGTTCAGCTCGCAGTCACATACGCCAGGCATGTTTGCAACTGGGCCCGAGGGCAGCTTCCGTGATCGCAGTGAGGCCCGACGGCTTCTGGGACAACCACCGCGTCGACAATTACTGCACCAAATCCCACAGGGACGGCGAGGTCAGTGAAAGAGCGGTCTTTCTGCACTTTCGATGTTGGCCTACTAACGCAGGAATTGCTGCTGCGTTTGCCTGATTGTGTCTTTACATTATGCTGTGTACTTGATACTTTGCGTGTTTGATCGAGGAATTTCTAATCTCTTGATGTGGGATTGATTTTTGAGAAAGAGAGAGATCGGTAATCTTTGATTGAGTGAGACGTGCTTTTTTTCTTGGGATAGAAACTGACGGTGATTTTTGACAGTGAGAAACTTGAATGAACGCGTGTTTGAAAGGCTTGTTTACTTTTTTGAATTTCGAAAGTACGATAGAGAGCAATTGTTAACTTATTATTTGAGTGAATTTTCTTGAAATAAAAAATAAACTATGGTGTATTATGTTATTTTGCAGCCGATCTACGTTTCTCTCAACAGGCTGTGCATTTATGTCGATCCCAATCAGTTGACTTACAACTTGGGTGGTAGCAAGTCCTACGACCACGCAGCCTGGATTCAGAATCGAGTGGTGAGTTTTTGTCTGTTTATTTCCTTGCTTCCTGTCGCTGCGGCTGTAATATTTCATATTCTCAGTCCGCGTGTGTTTTCTTTATCTTTGCTTTTTATGGCTACAAGAACATATAGTTTTACATCCAACGTTTTTTTCTTCCTTTATACGCGAATTCTTATATTCTTGTATTTGTATATAAGAAATAATTTTTACCTCACTTTCGTATATTTGTCTAAAACATACAGTCATCATAAAAGCCACTGACGATTACACATTTTGAGAATTCCGCTTACAACACACACTATCTAATTTCAGCGAGTAGACGAGTTCATGAGCGACGCTCAAGACTTGATTGCAAAAATGAACGAGCAGAAGGAAAGACTGACGAGTGCCGAAATGATTCGTTCTAAGGACTCTGACGAAACACTTGCATCTACTAAAGAGACTAATTTGGAAATGATGAGTGCGGCTCAACGAATATTGCACGCGGGTAAGGAGAAAACCTTTATTTTCATGTGGTTTGAAGTCAAATTATGCATCGATGTTTATATTAACTTGTAGGTAGAAGTTTGACGAGTTCGATGAGTCGCGAATCAGCACAAGATGTGTTGGACACAGTACAAAGGATCCACAAGCTAATCGATTCTATAGAGCAGAAACAGGTATGATCGCAGCAAAATTATTCATTCAACAATAATTATACGTTAATTTTGATTCGATTGAATTCCCATTCCGCAGGTGGAAATCGAAAAAGCTTGGATCGACATGGAGAGGAACATCGATATTCTAAAGGAGATCGAAAGTCTGGAAGAAGGTGTAGCCAGCGTGACGAATTGGATTCTAGGGCCAGCCGATTCCATGTTAAATTCCCATTACCAAATAGGCTTCGATGTTGCATCGTCAGAAGAGTTAAGGCGAGAACACGAGAAACTCGAATTAGAATGTAGGGTAAGTTACGACTTCACGCCTTCTAATCCGTTGATCGAATTAGTGCGCATAACTGTAAAGGCTAATTTAATTTATTTTTTGTTGTTTCGGTCGACAGGAAACGTACGGAAAGTATGCGGAACTTCTGCACAAGATAGATAGCATATCGAGCGAATATCTGTCAGAAGATTTAAAGTCTCAAAGAGATTTCATGGACTTTGTCTGTAGAAGTTTCGCTACGAGACTTGAGAGGCGGAGAAACGTGCTTATCACTTCCCAAAGATTTTTCCGTCTCGTTTCCGAGGTATACATTGATTAGTTCATTTTATGGTTTTGAAAGCTACATTAATTCTCGTGTTTTGTAATCTAAAATTGATTTTTAGTATTTTGATAAAACTAGCGAAGTATTCGATAAACTCATAATGGGAAGTCGTACCTGTAGCTTCTCGAACGCTGGAGCGAAATTGATGAAACTAGAAAGGAGTCAACACAAATTAGGTGAGTATAAAGGCTGCTGTAAATATTATAAAATTATTTCATTAATACTACTACTAACTGTCCTACTTTTTCGGATCTTTGCAGAAGGACTAGAAAGAGAGTTAGTGAAAGAAGGAGAAAAGTTATCGGATATACTTTCGATGCCCGTGAAAGATGCTTTATGCCGAGACGTACAAATAGATTACGGTGAAGATATTATAAACATCCAGGATATTTTGGACGCAACAAATGCGAGGAAAAACATTTTCAACGACAGCGTCGAGCTTCAAAAACTGACGCTGAAACAAATCGCTCTTATTCATACGTACGAGAGTGATGCTGAACAAGTTAGTGAAGTTTCGTCATCTCCTACTATACCAAATTATCCAGAAATTTAAATTCTTTTTATTCGATTAGGCAATACATTGGTTAGACGATCTATTCGACGTGCTTGTTAGTAGTCACGTTGAAATTGGCTGCAACGTTGCAGAAATACAGACGCAGAAACAAGAGCATCAATCCTTTCAAGAAACAGCTAGGGTAAACTGAATTTTATCTTCCTATACACTTTACGGACATCATCAATTCCATAAATATTAATGATTGCTTATCTGAAAAATAGGGTACATACGAATACGGCTGTCAACTGGTAAACGGTGCACGAGTTTTACGAATCTCTTGCAAACTGGACCTCGAAGATAACACGTTGCTGATGTCGCGACTGCGTCAAGCTTGGCGACAACTTCGTTCGGTCGGACAGGAGCAGCTGACCCGTTTGAGAGTCTGTGCCGTTTTCCATCGCAACGTCACCGACGTGAGTCTCTCCATAATAATAAACAGGTTTACCTTAATCGATAGCGATGGATTACGTGCTGATGGTCTTGTTTTGCACTTTAGAACGCTTTGATTTGTGGTAACGGCTGTTGACTTTCTGAGATTTAGTGTACGTGGAAATTTCGGTGATTTTTATAGTTCTTTTCCATGTCTTAAGATTACTTTATAGTTAATTAGAACTCGTTTCTTGTTCCCTGGTAGAAATCTTAACGATTTATTAGCAAAGAATAAGCTAATTTTGGACGATTTAGCTAATTAATACTTAACGATTTAGCTGAAACGTCGCTTAACCAAAATAAACGCTTGAATATGATATCTTAGCTAAGATTAAGCTAGATGGTTGTTTAAAATTTGTCTAATCATTTTGTTATAATTTAATAATACCTCGTAATTATGAAAAATCTAAATATTCTCAATAAGTTAGCTTATTACTATAAAAACATATCGAGATAGTAATCTTTAAATACCTTAGTAATATTTAAAAAAAACTTTGATTGTTTAATTACATTAAATGAAAAAGGTCAAAAGTTAACCTCTTCACGATTTTTACTCGTTTATTTTCTGCCAGGGTAATCTTGTGCATCAACTAGCTCTGATAAAAAATTACGTATTCATACCAAAGTAATCACTTCTCTCGAATCGGCCATCGTTGAGAATGTCCGGAATCATGGCTTTAAAATTGTCCGCATCGCTGTCCCACATCTGTTCGCTGAGCAGTAAGGTAGATCCTGACCAGATCGCGGCTCCAGGAGCGCCCACTGCGAATTCCAATCGATTTTTAGCCGGCCAATGCACAGAAAATCCAGCCTCGGCCATTCCGTGATCGTAATAATTGTTTCCGTTGATCGACACAGTCTGCGATATTGTCATTGAAAGGGGAAAGTATCGCCGGCGACTTCGTTTGGATAATTTACTTGAGAAGCACATTCCGTTCATGTAGGACCTTCTTGGTGTGTAGGAAGTCTCTTTCTTCCATCGAGGGGCACAAATCTGTGTATAGATAAAGTCATACAGTTTATTAGTCCATTATTATATGAGCAGGTAATAATAATATATATGATATAAGGAAATACACAAAAAACATTATTCAGTTAGAATAACGTTAAAAAAAATTAAATGCTGCACATTTTAAAGTTGTTCTTCACGAAAATATGAAATAAAATAAACAAAACAAGGTATGCTTGTCTAACTAAAAAAAAGTTTTATCGGAATTCCATTATTGTATAATTATATATTGTTAACTAAAGAAAAAATAATAAAACATTGGATACTTTTTGTTTTTTATCCGATTTATATTCTGAAGACCTCATTTTGTTCCTTGAACAATTTCAGGGGGAGTCACCGGTAATAAAATTAATAAATATCGAAACTTAAAAAGTTACATACAATTGTTTACAAAGTTGAATACTTTCACATGCTCACTATTTAAACAATTGTATGTAACTTTTTAAGTTTTGATTATTTATTAATTTTAATATACCGGTATACCTCCCCCTGAAATCGTTCAAGTTTCGTGAAGACCTACCTTCATGGGGGGAACTATTTTCTTGTTCTATAGTAGGACTACTGTACGCAGAACACGAATACTAGCCATTGTTCAACATCATGTATTGAACAATGTCTGATGAAAACGCAAATATGAACATAGAAGAAAAGCTCATGCTCAGGAAAAAAGTTATCTACGTTTGAAAATATAACGAAAAATCAATTAATTAATTGCAAACTATAGGATAGAAGATAGCAAAGCTTATAAAAGTCGTATAAGCATTCGAATAGAATTTTTAAAAATAATATAAATATAGTAGATTTCCTCAAACATACCGCAACTCTCGCTTCCGCCGGATCATCTTCCTGCAGATGTAAATCCATACTCGCTCCCAGCCAGCTACCATTTTTGACCTCTTGTTCAAACCTACCAAACTCAGGCGGCTTTACACCACCACTACCAGACCACTCTATGAACCACTCGCTGCAAGATCCATTAGCCGGCGAACAACGATATACTACTCCGGGCTCGAATACAGCAGGAAAAAAGCTCGAATTACCTCGTGGTGCTCCGATGAGCAACAGCGAGTCTTCGCCATCACCAGCGTAAAGCGCTACCGAATAGCCGAAGTAGCTTTTGCCGTTCGCCACTTTATTGCTACTACTGATAATTTTTGGATTCTTATCGTCGACGTTGTAACCTAGAGCCTGACGATGAGGCTGCAACGTCGACAGTATCGTTATTATTAGTAGAAACAACATTTTGTTTTTACACTCTTCCAAAAAATTTCAACGCACAGTAAATAGTATAACGTGCCTATATTAATAGAGAAATAAAAACTCATACACTGTTTTATTTGATTAGGAGACCACAGTTTGGCCGCGAATTTAATCACTGATAGTTGTTTCCGTGTCAACACATGATGCATGTGTGTATATGTTAATTAAAGCATCTCCGTCCGACGACACTTATCTCGTGTGTGGAGTATATAACACACGCATAATGAGTTAATTATGCTATTATACTTCAAGTTTTGTAGTGAAAGAATTGTAAATTTAAGCGGCGTCTCTCACGACAGATGGACTTCGACTGATGGTGACTTATTGTAAAGGCGGTATTACTACGATATTCTTGAGTCACAGGAAGGATGTGTGCGATATGTACGGATACTTTTTTATGACGTCATACTCGCGACTTCGTACTATACATTTTGTATAAAATATACTATATTACTCACTGAAAGATTAAAGATTCAGTACAAATTTTAGCTTTTTCTCGGATATGCTATCTGCTATAGTTATTTTTTTTTACTTTATTAAAATTAAAATAATTAAGCATGCACGCGGCGCGTTCGTTTTGTTAATCATCTCAGTTGTGACTCAGAGAGTTTCTTGAAAAAACATTGTTGTTCACTGTGCGCTGGATGGCTCGCGTTTTCTGATGGATACTATTTAACTACACCTATACTAATAACGCAGATATATATAACTGCTTCCGAAGCAACATCGAAATTATTGAAAAAAATGTATTTAAAAGAAAAATAAGTATTGTACAGAACTGTTATAAAAGGGCTTGTGTATTTGTAGATTTATATTCGGTGTCAGATGCATGATCACAAAATCAAACATAATTTCTTGTAATCGATCATTCTTTACGCAAAGTATTTTCTTAATTACTTCACTTTATTTATTCCATTTTCATAATAACGTCCCTAATCGTGAGATTAAACCTCGATATATACCAAAAGCAAAATGACTCATCTGTAACATTTTCCACGCAGTTTTCATTTAAATATAACCGCTGTATATAAACCCATCAAGCTAAATTACGCTTTAAAATACGTCAGTACGCAATTTTTTTTTTTTTTCATACCACGGGTAATAAAAGTGCGTATCTATACTTTAGCCCCTAAACGGGCGCTAAGGTGCATACTTTACGCGTGGTGTGGAAAAAAATAGTATAATATTAACATATCGTCGGTCCCTACGAAGAGTAGTGCGGTTCAGATTTTGCGACGAAGAGTAGTGCAGTTCACATTTGCGGCG